>JACEGR010002416.1:0-129717 GCA_014170235.1 Listronotus bonariensis
AGGCGTCACTGATTTATTGACACTTTTTCTCATGTCAGTGATAACATTCATTTTACAGGTGCCTGTTTGGTTTTAAGTGAACCGCATATTTGGTAATTTTGCAATTACTATTAATTAAATAATTTAAGATACGCTTATTAATTTTTTTTTTTAACTTGGCACGAGAGTTTGTCATATTGGTCTCTTAAAGTCTCGAAAAGTTATCTTACATTTTTCTGTAAAATGTACAGGGAGCCAATATATAACTCCTTAAAATTTACATGGGATTTTCCGTGTTCCACTCGGGGACGCACTACCCGGTATACAATTATAATAGTAAAGAAGTGCACCGGGTGACAAGTTCTAAATTTACTCCCTTCTTACCTTTTCTTTTTTGTCGTAGAAAATTAACTAAAATATTAGTTTATTTGGTCAATTATGTAGTTTTCGAATCAGTTATTGGATTTTTATTATCTCATATAACATACAGGGTACGACAAAAGTATGATTTTTTTATATGAAAGACCCTATACATATACAGCGTGTTTCGGAAGTTCTTACCAAATGGAAAACTTTTTAATTATTAACTTTAGAAAAAATTTAGAAAAAAGTATCTCTTCATAAAAAGTTCTGCTTGATGAGAAAATGCATTTCACAAAAATATTTTTAAGTTGGATGTACAGGGTGGCCTAAAAAAGCTTTCATTTTAAATTAGAATACAGGTTATTTTCTAATTACGGTACGAAATTTAAGAGTAGTTTCTTATGTCATTTTATAAATAAAAGTTCATCTAAACATATGGCAGAAGTTGCCTGGTTTCTGAGATACAGGGCGTTAAATTTGTTTTAAAGGTCGGCATTTTATAAATATCTTAAATAAGAAAATAGGTACAAAAAAATTGAGGGACACAAAAAGTTGTATTTTTCTTGCTTTATAGGAAAACAATTTAAAAACCACATAAAACGGCAGTGACGTACATTTTTTCTCAATAATATTGGCTGTGGTGCCCACGGAAACGCCACTGGACCCAATAAAGTCAATCTACTTAGAGTTTTACAAGTGCTTTATTACATTAAACAAACGAACCAAAATTTCGAAATAGGTTTATCTGCGACCGGCTCATCTGCGACCGATCATTAAAAAGCGACTTTATTAATTAATTTAAAATATTGGTTGCAACCCAAAAATTATGCCCTTAAGGCACTCCGCACATGGGTAGGGAAAACAGCGGCGAGATAGAGATTCGACAAGCTTTCGACAGTATGTACGTGTTTAAAGTGGCGACAACCGTACAGAGACGAACATCCGTTTAATAGTCAATTTTTACTATATTCTCAGCCAATAAAATCATATGTCGATCGAAGTGCGCCGATGTTTCCCGAACCCGACCGCGACGGAGCAAAAACTACCCCTACCTACACACCGGGTCAAAGAGTGCCATAATAGAGCCCTTTAAGACAAGTACGCAAAAGCCTGAATCCCATCGAACATTATTTTACAGAAAAAAAATACCCTACAGGTTGACTCCTTTTGCTATTTCATTCCAAGTTCTTTTAGGATAATTTGTTTGAAAATATTCATTTAAAGTATAATTATAAAGCAAAGGATGTTTTTTAAATATGAGTGAGCCCCAATGGAGCATAAGCATTCTTGCCAAAGTGTTCATAAACTCTTCCCATCCAATTGTTTTCTTTTTAGGGAAATATTTTAAAAAGTAAAAAAATTTATACATTTATAATATTATTTATTTATTGCATTAGGCCTACAAATTTACGTAAATATAAAATACAAGAATATACATATTATATTATATGTATGTGTGTCTTGGGTTTATTTAAGAAATTTAAAAAAGCGTTGCTTACCACAACTATAAACATTCGTAAGTGTGTATTAGTCTTGGGTTTAATTAAGTATTTACCGTTGGTACCCTACATTTTGGCAACAGTGCGTCATAAATTTAATATATTTTAGACTCACCAGGTAGAAAAGTAGGGGTTTGAAAAGTTCGGTCGCTAATGCCCCGATTTTATTATCGGTCGCAGATAAGGCGATTGCTGTGGGGCCGACACTTTTTTAAATTTTGAAACGCAGTTAGAGAATACCCTGTATATTAATTTGGAAACAAGAATTTTTAAGCCACCTTGTACATCCAACTTACAATTATTTTTGTGGAAAAGTATTTTCTCGTCAAGCAGGTCTTTTTATGAAGAGACACTTTTTTGTAAAGTTAATAATTAAAAAGTTTTCCATTTGGTAAGAACTTTCGAAGACACATATTATTTCACCATTAAAATGATCTTTTATTTTATTTTTGTTATCGTATAAAAAAGCACTATTTTGTTAAGTCAATATTGTAGTATCTGTATCTTTTATTAGAATGCTTTTTCTTCTAAGATATACAGGGTAGAACAAAAATCATGATTTTTTTACATGGAACAGATGCATATTAACGCGAGTTTTTGTTGTTAATACGGCTCAAAACATTTTTAAAACATTACATTTTCTTGTTAAATGGTGACGTCATGTATGTCGCGTATTTAACCGTGTTTGAATACATCAGGGACAATGGTTTAAAAACAATATATCTGCAATTTTAGGCGTTCAACCAATTATAACCGCGGTAATAATTGGTGACAACTTTGACATATAATACATTGTTTAAACGTCAACATAACCGGTTGGTAAATACCGTTTTAGAATTGGTTCTTCGCCTAAAATTGATGTATATCTTTATCGGGTGGGCGAATGCATCGTACTCATTAAAAACTTTGTTCGGGTCATTTTTAACACGCTTTTATTAACTTGGGTTGTAACTATCCATCTATCTATCTATCTATGTAACGGAATCTTTGAGCCTAATTTTAACCAACTTCCAGCTATTCGATTTCTTTGAAACTTTGCACACGTGTCAAGGACCGATGAAGATGCAATAATTTAAAAACAGTATCCCGTTATCTTTTTTGAATCGCCAGGAAAAAAATTCCATTATATTATAAAAACAACACCTAGGATGCCATCTGTTGGCAACATTTCAAACTTTGCTATTAAATAAAGAAGAAATTTTTTAGTTTTTACACAATTTGGTTAGTTGCACCATGGGTGTTCAATTTTTATGAACAATAAAAATATAGGGTTAGTTGCACCATGAGTTCAAGGATTCCATAATAAAAATTACATTATGTGTAATGTATACATAATACATAATGTGCAATTAATAAAAATTAACATTCTTTTTTGGATCGCCAGGAAAAAAATTTTCCTTTATATTATAAAAATATAAAAACAACACCTAGGTTGCCACCTGTTGGCAACATTTCAAACTTTGCTATTAAATGAAGAAGAAATTTTTTAGTGGGTTGCAATATATTGGCAACGGTCCAAACATTGCCTGGATTACCATCTGTTGGCAAAATTTCAAACTTTGCTACTTAATGAAGAAGAAATTTTTAGTGAGTTGCAATCTGTTGGAAAAATTTTAAAATTTGCCACTCTTGTTCATTAAAAAAATTTTCGCCATTTTGTCAAGAGTAGCAGAAACTAAAAAATGAAAAATAATTAATAGTTTAAAAAACTAAAAAACACGCTTTTATATGCAACCGAACTAAAAATTAGAAAATAATTCTTCATTAAAAAAATATTGTCATTTCATAGTAAAAAGCGTGGGGTGATAAATATATTAAATGTTATAATTATTATATTTGCAAATATCTATGATGGAAAAGTTATGAAAAAATAGTAAAATGCACCCCACGCTTTTTACTATGAAATGACAATATTTTTTTAATGAAAAATTATTTTCTAATTTTTAGTTCGGTTGCATATAAAAGCGTGTTTTTTAGTTTTTTAAACTATTAATTATTTATTTGTAAACTATTTACGTAGCTGTACATATGGTAAGTGAAAAGAATTATATTTGGTTTAACTCAAGTGCATTTAAACCATAAAAAATAAAAATCATAATTATAACCTAAAAGTTTATTGGGCTATGGCGCAACGGTTTGAAAACCTACATTTTCTTGTTTCTCATAGTTATATCGTTACTTTCTAATACGGTTTAAACCACTAAGACAAATAGGGTTAGCAAGAAAATTTGAGTAAAATTACCATTAATTTAAGGAGCCTTACAAAAATGCCATATTTAATATATCTTTTTAGGTTTTGAAAATTTGGCCACCAAAAAATTATTAAGCAATTATTGCCTTAATATACCTACCCAATTAAAAATTGTATTTATGTGTTAAAAGGCCCATAAGAGAAATTTAATTAGGTACCTTCGAATTGATAGGTGATAATTTCATATTAGAGTGACAATCCCATTGTATAACAACTGTCGCCCTATTTTTGTTTAGTTCTTTAAAAATATTTTTATTATTGCTATCCTCCTTTTGGTAACACCTCATTGATTATTATCTATTGGATTAAAATCGTGTCATCTCGGTGGCCAAGTCGTTTCATAGTTTTATTTTGAGTAAAATCTTGCATTTAAATCTTGATGTTATTTATGGAAATATTATACTCCTTTGTAAAATACTATAAATAAAACGATGTAATACTAAGGAACCTTTTTATTATAGAAAAATAAATAGGAGTACAAAAGTTTATACAATTAAAAAAATCAAGAGTATATACAGGGTGTCCCACCGGGAACTGCTGCAATTAATTTCTTAAAGAGTAGGCCCAGAAAAATTTTGAAAATTTGGGAACATTATAAAGTCAGTTCTGGTTAATTTGTATGTCCCCCATACAACTAAAATATTTCGATAGTTCTGTCACTTCCGGTTATACCGAAAGTTATTATCAACTTCCTTATTTTAAATAGAACACCCAATATATTATATATTTTTGGATTCTGCTTAAAATTCTAAACATATTTTATAAATATTGTTATATACCTAAGTTCAACCGTCTTCGACTAATTTTAAATTTGTTGTTTAAAAATGACGTTTTTAAGCCATTTTAAAACCTTAATTTGTTTTCTAAACATAAGCCTTTAATACGGATTGGGGTTGGGTTCCTCGTAGAGAAAGAACTACTTTAGTAAATTAGATTGCTATTTTGACAAATAATAAATACAGAGTAGTTAAAAATAATAGTTAAACATTATATCGACCCCTTAAAAGTATTTAAAAAAATATATAAACCCCTATCTTTTAATACATTATCCTATTGGGGGTAAGTTTGTACACATATGTCTATTCCAAAAATTTATACTTTTGAAATATTAAGCAGTTAATATTTATTTATTTCTTCGATGCTTTTAAGTATGGGTAGGTAAGGTCTGGTTGGCCATGAAGTCGCCTTTCGCCGTCAGGGCCAAACTAGAAGCCACACTAAACCGTACTTAAAAGCATTGTTAGACTATATAAATATTAAACTGTAAATATTTTGAAAACTGTTAATTTTGGAATAGACATCCTGGAAAGGAATAAAAGATAGGGGGCTTTCATTTGAAAAAAATGACTTTTAGGATTTTTGATATAATTTTTAACGATTATTTTTGACAAAATTTATTAATTATCAAAATATTAATACAGTCTATTAAAATACTTCTTTCTCTACAAGAAACACTACCCCAATTTATATTAGATTCTTTTGTCTAGAAAAATAATGGCTATGTAATGGCTTGCAAACGTCATTTTTAACATACCATTTAAAATAAATCCAAAACGGTTAAACTTAGGTATGGAACACTATACATAAAATAAGTTTAAAATTTTACGCAGAATCTAAAAAATAAATATTAAATAAGGTGTTTCTTTTAAAATAAGCAAATTGATGTTAACTTTCAGTATAACCAGAATTGGTAGAACTGCCAAAATATTTTAATTGCATGTCCCCTACTGACTATAACGTTAATTATTTTTAACGTAAATGTAATTTTAAAAATTTTCCAAGGCCTACTATTCGAGAAATCGATCGCAGCAGTGGGACACCTTGTATACATCAAAATGTATTTGGTTTTGGTTAATTTAAATGCTACTAACATAACTGATATGTCTTAAATTAATCATTAAAAAATATTATAAACATACAATGGGCAGTGTATTTTTACTTATTAATTTGAGTGGCACTTTAAGAATACGTAACTAAAAGTACTGAGTTTGAAAAAATCTTGGAGTCGGCGTTATACGTAAATAATTTTTATTTTCTTTATACTATTTTGTAAAAATGTTGTTTACAAAATATTTTATAGAAGGTTCTGAGTAGTAAATAAGAAAAAGTTGTAAAGTGCATGCAGGGGCGGTCATAGCGGAGGGGCCATGGAGGCCATGTCCCCCCCTTTGATACCACATCCTTTGAATTTCATACATATCTAATGGCAAATATGGGCATTTTGGGCATTTAATGATGATATGGCCCGGCTGGTCCGAGGGGTGAGGGCGATGATGGAATTAAAAAGTAAGAACCTTTTGTTTTGCTTTTCAAATACGTGAAAAACAGTTTTTTTTTATAAATTAAAGAATAAAAGAAAAACAATAAAAGGTTAGAGGACCATTCTTTTGCTCTTCAAAAAATTTGAAACATGCTAGGGGGCCTATGCCCCCTCCCTCAGAAAGTCGATATGACCGCCCCTGACTGCATGACGTTTTAAACATAGGTCTACTTTTGTAATCGTAATTTAAAACTAAACTTTCGGTCCTTAACCTGCAGCTGGCTTTATGAGACTAGAAGCTAGATTAATTAATTCACTTTTAATTTATAAAAACAGATTTTTTTAATTTACTCCGATCTAAAGACAAGTATGCTTATTAATTTTTGCCTACACTTAGCACTTTTTGTATATTTCTAATTTACACTAACGGATAACTGGCTGTATTAGCAATACCACAATGATTGTTAGCATCTTTAGCCATTTTAATGTATCCACCCAAGCCCCATTGGGGTCCATAAGAGTTTTTAACCAGCCAGTACTTTTGACCGTTTGGTTCCTGTCCATACCCAACAATTAGTACTGCATGGTTCATATCATCCTGAGTGTTTCCACATTCTGGATCGTAGTACACTCCATCAGAGTAAAATTGAAGACCATCTCTACTTGCGTCGATGGCTACAGCTACAGGGCCCAGTGTTGCTACAGCTATTTCAAGGCCTTTTCATCTCCTTCAGCAATGTCAACGTAGCCTATAAAAAAAATAACCTATAAATGTAAATTTAAAAAAATATATTTTTTATCAAAGCAATGCAATTTAAAGTTCTGTCACAACATTAGTTTTCTTTTTTGTATTATAAACACAGCTTTAAAATAGAATAAGATATAACGTCATAAGAACAAATGATGAGTAAAAAGTAGAGATAACATACTGAGGTCACACGTTACGCCAATAACATTTAAAATTTAAATTACAAAAATGTATATGATCCAATAAAAAATACTGTATATCATTAACTGAATAATTTAAATAGGACTTGTTTTGATTTCCATAACAACTTACAAAACAAAAATGTTCTTTAAAGGCTGAAATAATAATTAATAAAGGTAATATTTGGACGACTATTCTAAAGATAAATGCTAAGCTGTGATTTTTCATTAAAAAAGTTTTTTAAGGATAGCTAACGTAGAAAAAAAGATCACTTGTATTGAAAATAGAATAGTTGGTGGATTTGAACAAATCCCTTTAAAATTAAACGGGTTGGTTTTTGGAAAAAGCTATGAACACGTTTATTTTTGGCTCTGGATAAGCGGCGACCATCAACTTTGTGTTTTAAATGGAATACCTACTTTTTATTTTTAAAATGTCTAAGTAGAATTCTAATTACCTATGCTTTATGTACCAAGTCCTATATCTAAAGTCAACGAAACATTTACCACCGATTAGTTTCGTCTTTTCCTTATACATGAATGTAAATTTTTGGGCACATGTATATTGGTTCCCAATAAGAAAATCAGGTAAATTACAACTATCCTTTTTAGTAGCCCCGAGGACTTGGTTTTCAACATACCTGATCGTCTTTAATCAGGTACGAATATCGAATAAGTAATCCCACCAAAAACATAAGTGTGAAAAACGTGGGCCAAGCTCAATACTAAAATTATGCTTGACTGTGGTCTTCGCCGCAAAAAATAATGGAGATCTAAATGAGTGCCATGTTCTGTACAAAATCCAAATTGGTGCGAGATCTTAAAGTAGGTTAGATTTAACTTGGCCAATTTTCATTACAACAGTCATTTCATAAAGTTATTCAACTTATTTAAATCTTTTTTAATTCTGGATACTGGCCAAGTCAAATCTAACCAATTTTAAAATCTCATACATATTTATATTTTGTACAAAATTTGGCACTTACTTAGATCACTATTTTTTTGCGGCAAAGCTTACAGTTAAGCTTAATTTTCGTATTGAATATGGCTCGCGTTTTTACATTTGTTTTTGGTGGGATATCATTACTTTTTGGAAAGAAAACTAGGCAAATATTTAGATTTAATAATTTTTCTTGCGTGTCCATGGCATAGTATTTTTTTTACTTTTTAACTATTTTTTGAACACTAATCAAAATATGCCATTGTCTACATTTTCTTAAACATCAGTGAGCATTGCCCAACGGTTCAAACGCTACAATTAAAAGACCTTTTTTATGGGGACCCCCTAGCCCCCCTATTTTTTAACTTTTTTTATTTCCTACGCTTATACACCATTTCCGAGCTAGATTCCAAATTTCATCTTTCTAAGTCATCTAGAAGTGTGTTAGGTTTCTGATATATATGTCAGTTAGTCAGTGAGTGGAAAATTGATGACTTTTGAATATTTATATCTTCATAACCGTTTAAGGTTGCTTCATGAAATTTGTGATTCTAGTTGTCCCTATGGATATAAATAAACACACGTTCATGTGTTTACGTTAAATAGGTTTTGAGTTATGGAGGGGTCAAAAGAGGCCCCAAGTGGTTCGTGTAATATTATACGCGGCGCTGTAGCCAGTTGCTTTGCTTGAACTTGGCTTGACACGCTACCGCGTGTTTAGATAAAACAGGATTGTGTGAGTGTTTATAATTTTTTTATTGGACAAACCATAACTTATCAGCACGGCCGTATATCAGAGGAGGGGAGTTTCGAAAGCATTCGTGAAAATATAGATCTTCATCGAAAACTTTTTTCTTTTGTTATGTTTTTAATGCGTATGCTTATGTGGACTCCTTCCCTTACACCCTAAGTGAAGAAATAAATCTTCATTAGATATTATGTTCTTTCGTAATGTTTTTGATGCGTATGCTTGTAATCAAAATTATTACAATTTTTACCCTACAAATAAGAAAAAGAAGAATAAAGAAATTTTAAAATTTTGCACAATCCCCCCTCTTTGTAAAGCCATATCCAGAACTGTTTTCCTGTTCACTCAGAATAGACACAATTACTAGGCTATTTCGGGACTCATGGCAAAATGTAACTAACTGTGTATTTAAATACGCAACACACAAGTCACAGTTCATTTGACAGCCGATAGATGTGACGTCAAGGGTACCTTTTTTAAAAAAAATTCGTTATTTCTTTATTGTTTTGTAAAAATCCTGTTAATCGTGTTTATATTTTTGAGTAAATAGTGAATTAAAAATACTTTAACAATTGTATGAACTATATTTTTAATTTTAAATTGGTTATAAAAGGACTCCCATGACGTCACAATATTAGTTGTTTACTGTCATATCGAAGTTGGGTCACCTTCTCTTTAAACACCTTGGGCCGTGCCTATCGGGTGGTGCAAGTGCTGCAAGGTACCAAAAGCGCAACGCTGCGGAAGCGGAAAAATGTAAAATAAAGGGCGGAAATTTTTGAAATAAAGGGCGGTACTTAGGAAATAAACTTTTTATTAATCGAAAACAGTGTTTTTAAAACGGAGGGAGACTTTTTTATTTGCTCTTCAAAAATTTTTATACCTCAATTTACACATCCTTACTAGTATTTAAACAAAAACAGCTTTTGGGAATTTTTGTGCATGTCTCATAATCTAAAAATATATTTTGACATCTGTGATCGGAAATCCAATATGGCGACAAAATTTAAATCACCAAAAGTGAGGTTAGGAGATGAGATATTAAAAAAGTTATACGAAAAAATGTTTACAACGTTTATTTGTAGTACATTAACTTATAATACAACTTCAAAAACATATTTAAAAAAATAACAATTTGGAATTTCTTCAAATATTATCTTACCATAAATTGTTTAAAAAATTAATTTCATAAAGTTAGTTCACTTTATCACAAACTACTATATACTTGTTTTTATTGTTTACTAATTTAATATTTAGGTTTTGGACGGAATCGGGACGATTATCCGTCGCGTATCCGCTTAAGTTCTTTACATATGGGAAACTTTTATTATTTATTTTAACGAAAAAAGTTATTATTTATAAAAGTTCTGCATGATCTAAAACCTTAAAAACAATCATTAGATATCCATTTTTTCGATGGTATACGAGGTATCTCACAAAATATGAATTTTGTTCAAGAGGAAACTACCCATATTTTTGCAAATATCAAAAATTATTATTAAGAAAAATGTTTAGAAATAAGAATTACACAGATATGCAAACTCGTTAATTAACAAGAAGAAACTTTTCTTTAATTTTTTATGCGATAACGAGTGTTTCTGTAACTTTTCGTTTTTGACAGTTCTTAAGCTTTCTTTAGATATTACATTTAAAAATAAGTATTTACCAATGTACAAATTTAAATTTACATCGTTATAACATAAAAAATTTAAAAAAACGTTTTCTAAAAAAAAACAAGTTTGCATATTTAGAAGATATTTTTATTTCTTTACATTTTTCCTGTATAATAATTTCTGATATTTTTAAAATAAGGGTACTTTCCTCCTAAACAAAATTCATATTTTTGAATGAATGAATATGTGATAATTAAATTTGGGGTTCTAAAGCATGCAGAACTTTTTAAAAGAATAACTTTTTTTCGTAAGTAAAAAGTTTTCCATATATAGAGAACTTAGACGGACACGCTGTATAACTATTGTTACTTTTTACAAATACATCTCTAACAATGACTTAAAAATAAAAACTCTTTCTTGAAACTTAAAAAAATATTACAAAAACTTTTTACACAATAGATTTTTGATTACAAATAATTTATACAATTTAAAAATATATATGTATATGGCAAGATAATTTTAAAAAAATACCAAAATATTTTTTTATTTTTAAAATGTTTTTAAAATTGGGCTAGTATATGTTAAATCAGATTTTAAACGCTATTTTCTTTAAATAAATTCTGGTATCTCGTCTTTTAACCACCCTTTTTGCGATTTGAAATTTTATTTTGAAATTTGCCGCCATCTTGGATTTTCGATGACAGATGTCAAAACACATTTTAGGGTTATGGTACATACACAAACAGTTCCAGAAGGTGTTTTTGTTCAAATACCAGTAATAAAAAATTCTCCCATATGTAGCCAACATTATGACGGACAGTGTATATAGTATAAATATGGTACATGAAACATTATCGAATATGACAAAGAATTTAAAAATGTGATATAAAAATATATACTTCCATTTAAAAAAATTATGAATTTTTATAAAAAGGCCTGCTGTCACAAATAAAGATCGACGTGTTTAAGCATTTTTCTAAAAAGAATGTTAAATGAATTTGTTTCGACCCACACGTCCTCAATTTATGAATGCTAAAATATCGAGCAAATTAAAATGTATTAATTTGTTAATAACTTGTACCTTCAAAACGGTTATTAAGAAATATTCCTTAAGTTTATCTCTTTGAATATTATTTATTTATCATAGATACATTTGAATTTAATAAATTTAAGTATTTTGTAATTCGGTCGATCAACAACGTATTTATAAGGTCAGCTGTGTAACCCTATTTGCGCAACCACAAAGTGCTGTTCGTCGTCTATTTTTATGATTTCATAACGGCTTTAAATTATTTTTTTAAAGTAAATTTAAATTTAATTAAGATTTAACAAAGAATAAGTAAAAGTAACTTGTTATCAGATGGTGCGATATGCCATCTTATGTGTCCTATAGCCTTAACATGATCCAAAGTAAAATAGTTTTTATAATTTAACACTATTTTCATTTAAAGAAGGAGTTTTACCTTAAACTTTAAAGTATTCCATAAAGTACGAATAAAATTTGACGTACAGGGTGTTTTAAAACAAATGCGGAAAATATTAGGAGGTGATTCATTGTTTAAAATAAAGGGTAGTTTGTTGTATAAACATGGGGTCAAAAGCCAACCATTAGGGTATATCGCGGTACAAAAATGGGAAAAAATAACGTTTTTATTTTTGCTTAAAAACAAAAGGCGCTACAATAATGAAGTTCTACGGAAATATTGGTATTTTAAAAAAACTTTTGAATATTTTTGCACTTTTTAGAATTAACGGAAGAGCAATGAACTTGAGAAATAGAAATTTGTATAACCTGGTTTATTTTAAAACTTTTTTACCTCTTGCATGTTTTTGGTGGGATTACTTATTCGATATTCGTACCTGATTAAAGACGATCAGGTATGTTGAAAACCAAGTCCTCGGGGCTACTAAAAGGATAGTTGTAACGAAATATTAAAAAAAAGTTATACGAAAAAATGTTTACAATGTTTATTTGTAGTACATTAGTCCAACTTCAAAAACATATTTAAAAAAATAACAATTTGCAATTTCTTCAAATATTATCTTACCATAAATTGTTTAAAAATTAATTTAATAAAGTTAGTGCACTTTATCACAAACTACTATATACTTGTTTTTATTGTTTACTAATTTAATATTTAGGTTTTGGACGGAATCGGGACGATTATCCGTCGCGTATCCGCTTAAGTTCTCTACAGATGGGAAACTTTTATTATTTATTTTAACGAAAAAGTTATTCTTTATAAAAAGTTCTGCATGATCTAAAACCTTAAAAACAATCATTAGATATCCATTTTTTTCGATGGTATACGAGGTATCTCACAAAATATGAATTTTGTTCAAGAGGAAACTACCCATATTTTTGCAAATATCAAAAATTATTATTAAGAAAAATGTTTAGAAATAAGAATTACACAGATATGCAAACTCGTTAATTAAGAAGAAACTTTTTCTTTAATTTTTTATGCGATAACGAGTGTTTCTGTAACTTTTCGTTTTTGACAGTTCTTAAGCTTTCTTTAGATATTACATTTAAAAATAAGTATTTACCAATGTACAAATTTAAATTTACATCGTTATAACATAAAAAATTAAAAAAAACGTTTTCTAAAAAAAACAAGTTTGCATATTTAGAAGATATTTTTATTTCTTTACATTTTTCCTGTATAATAATTTCTGATATTTTTTAAAATAAGGGTACTTTCCTCCTAAACAAAATTCATATTTTTGAATGAATGAATATGTGATAATTAAATTTGGGGTTCTAAAGCATGCAGAACTTTTTAAAAGAATAACTTTTTTCCGTAAGTAAAAAAGTTTTCCATATATATATAGAACTTAGACGGACACGCTGTATAACTATTGTTACTTTTTACAAATACATCTCTAGCAATGACTTAAAAATAAAAACTCTTTCTTGAAACTTAAAAAAAAATATTACAAAAACTTTTTACACAATAGATTTTTGATTACAAATAATTTATACAATTTAAAAATATATATGTATATAGCAAGATAATTTTTAAAAATACCAAAATATTTTTTTATTTTTAAAATGTTTTTAAAATTGGGCTAGTATATGTTAAATCAGATTTTAAACGCTATTTTCTTTAAATAAATTCTGGTATCTCGTCTTTTAACCACCCTTTTTGCGATTTGAAATTTTATTTTGAAATTTGCCGCCATCTTGGATTTTCGATGACAGATGTCAAAACACATTTTTAGGGTTATGGTACATACACAAACAGTTCCAGAAGGTGTTTTTGTTCAAATACCAGTAATAAAAAATTCTCCCATATGTAGCCAACATTATGACGGACACTGTATATAGTATAAATATGGTACATGAAACATTATCGAATATGACAAAGAATTTAAAAATGTGATATAAAAAATATATACTTCCATTTAAAAAAATTATGAATTTTTATAAAAAGGCCTGCTGTCACAAATAAAGATCGACGTGTTTAAGCATTTTTCTAAAAAAGAATGTTAAATGAATTTGTTTCGACCCACACGTCCTCAATTTATGAATGCTAAAATATCGAGCAAATTAAAATGTATTAATTTGTTAATAACTTGTACCTTCGAAACGGTTATTAAGAAATATTCCTTAAGTTTATCTCTTTGAATATTATTTATTTATCATAGATACATTTGAATTTAATAAATTTAAGTATTTTGTAATTCGGTCGATCAACAACGTATTTATAATATCAGCTGTGTAACCCTATTTGCGCAACCACAAAGTGCTGTTCGCCGTCTATTTTTATGATTTCATAACGGCTTTAAATTATTTTTTTAAAGTAAATTTAAATTTAATTAAGATTTAACAAAGAATAAGTAAAAGTAACTTGTTATCAGATGGTGCGATATGCCATCTTATGTGTCCTATAGCCTTAACATGATCCAAAGTAAAATAGTTTTTATAATTTAACACTATTTTCATTTAAAGAAGGAGTTTTACCTTAAACTTTAAAGTATCCCATAAAGTACGGATAAAATTTGACATACAGGGTGTTTTAAAACAAATGCGGAAAATATTAGGAGGTGATTCATTGTTTAAAATAAAGGGTAGTTTGTTGTATAAACATGGGGTCAAAAGCCAACCATTAGGGTATATCGCGGTACAAAAATGGGAAAAAATAACGTTTTTATTTTTGCTTAAAAACAAAAAGCGCTACAATAATGAAGTTCAACGGAAATATTGGTATTTTAAAAAAACTTTTGAATATTTTTGCACTTTTTAGAATTAACGGAAGAGCAATGAACTTGAGAAATAGAAATTTGTATAACCTGGTTTATTTTAAAACTTTTTTACCTCTTGCATTTTTTTCATTAGACTAACTAATTAAACTAAAAAACTAAATTGTAAACCATAACGTTTTTTTTTTTATTTGACATTACTCGGTAGTTTAAACACAATACTCTTTTTGTTTTTAAGATGAAAATAAAGACAATTTGTTTTTAATTTTTTTCGCGGATATCCCTAATATGTTGTTGACCTTATTTTTATCAAGCAAACTACCCTGCATATATTATTCACAAAAATTGTCAATACTTGATAATCTCCATTTTCTGATACAGTGATCGCCAGAAATGTTGAACCATATGAAAAACTCTTTTATTTTTGATTTCTCAAAACATTTTATTCTTGATGAAAATCTCTGCATACAGCGAAACTCACAAAACACTGATCAAAAGTTAAATAGACCATAGCGTATACGAGGTAGGTGCAAATTAACGAATATAACCCAAGAGAAAACTACCTTTATTTTTGAACTTGGAGAAAAATAATTTTGAAAAACTTGTTTAGAATTAAAAGGTATGTCATATTAAAAACAGGGCGTCCTTTTAAAAAATTGGAAGAAATACTTACTTTTCAACTACCTATTGTCTTAAATTTTGAAAAAATGCTAAAGCTTTGTTATTCTTAAAACATTTAAGTACATTTACATTAATTTAAAAAACCAACGTAAATTTTTGTTTTTTGTGGTTTAATAAGGTTAAAACTTAAAACCCTCTTTAGAATAATGTGTCACATCATTTTTGCCTTATAAAAACGTCTTTGCATTTTTAAAGTTATGATCATATGTTCATATAATCCTAAAATATTATTTTTTAGCTCTACGAACTTTTTCTTATCATAATAACAATAAAGTTTAATTTTTGAACTGTAATAGAAAATCATCATAATAAATTTATGTTTTTTAAGTTAAGCTGTTTTTATAAGGCAAAAATGACGTGGAACATAAGGGGCTTTTAAGATTTGGCCTTATTGAACCACAAAAGGCAAAAATTTACCTTTGTTTGTTGAATTCATCCAAATGTACTTAAATGCTTTAAGAATAAGAAAGCTTTGACATTTTTTCACAATGGGTAATAAGTATAATTTACGGCAGTTAATTTAGTTCGATCTAATCTCTATACGGAGTAAATTAAAAAGTAAGTTTTTCTTCCAATTTTTTAATAAAAGGCTGTGTTTTTAAAATATGACATAACTTTTTATTCTAAAAGAGTTTTCCAAATGATATTTTTCTCTAAGTTCAAAAATAAAAGTAGTTTTCCCTTGTATCATATTCGTTAACTTGTACCTACCTCGTATGATTTATTTAAATTTTGATCAGTGTTTTGTGAGTTTCGCTGTATGCAGAGACTTTTATGAAAAAAATATTGTGTTAAGAAATCAAAAATAAAAAGTTTTATAGATGGTTTAACATTTCTGGCAGTCACAGTATTTTTTAAATCCTTGGGCAAACCACGAATTTTAAAAGCCTAAATACTAACGTACCGTGGGTGTCTTAAGCGAGGTAAGAGGGAGTTTGTTGACACGGGACTTAAATACAAAATACCTTCTGAATTACAACCGGAAGGCGGTATAAATAATAGTGGGTCAACTAACAGGTCATTGCAGACTAAATAAACACGTGGAATCTATGGGCCTAGCAGAAGAAAACCTATGCAGGTTCTGCCAGGAGGAAGAAGAAACCGCAGAACAAGTATGGTACTATTGTGAAGCCCTTTGTTGTCTGCGATTTGCAAGGCTTTTGGACGAAGGACACACATTTTACATACTTAGTACATCTTACTTTATTAGTTTCGGAAATATGGCCATCCAAATCAGGTATTCGGGTTTTTAAAGTACCGTCATTTTGTAACAGATAGAGGTATTGACTTTATATTCTAGGGTCAGAAGCTATGCCACAAGACTTCCCTTTTCATTAATTTTTTTTCAAGATGGCGCGCAATCGTCATTTTAAAAATTATATCTGATCATTTTACACTAAAATATAATATTTATGCATCAATTTCATATCCCAAAGTTTTAATTTTTTAAATTAATTTGTTTAAAAATTAAAGAGGGGGCGGAACATTAAAGAAATACAATGTATATTGTGTATAATAAAATTATAACATATGTTAATAAACATTAACTTTCTATTTATTATGACTCTGATAAAAAGACCTTAGAAAGACTTTTTCAGAGCGGTCTAAATAAATTTATAAAAAAGATCTATTATGAAGAATTTAGCAGCAGTGACTGGTGATGGCCAATTTGGTGGGTTAACCCGCACCATTGTTAAATATACTAATAACTTTTTTTTATTTATTGAATATTACAGCCTATAAAATAACTCTAACCGGTTATTTGTTTAACTATTTAACATATTATTACTAAATATGGATTAATTACTTATAGAGGCCTAAATAAAATTTTAAACATTAGTTTTTACCTATGGTACGGGTTGACTCACCAAATTGACCATCATCAGCCGCTGCTGGAATTTAGTGATCTGTATAAACGATTATGTAAAAAATTATTTTAATTTAAACTAGGCGCTTTAAGCTGAATGTCATGGACAAGGATCTTGTTTTGTGATTTACCTACTTTAAATAGTTATTAGCTAATAAATTTTACAAAACGATGCGAAAATCTAATAGCAACTTTATAATAAAATTGTGTAATATTTAAAAGAAAAGTGCCTGCTAATTTGTAAACAGCAATAACAAAATAAAATTGTAAATTTCAAATACCTGCTTTTTTGTGTCAAGTTAGTCAGAAAAGATAAATTAAATATTTAGATTCGGTAACTTAACCTTAACCACACGTGTAATAATACCGATTCAAAATTGAAGGGGTCAGTGGAAAAGTGGTACAAGTAACATTTTTAAGTATTTTATTTAAGTTTTTAATTTATTTAGATATATTCAAATGTATGTAGCTTTTATTTTTATTTATTATTATATTTTATATTTTTGGAATTTTATTATTGAAAAATAACCTTTGGTTCAATGGTAAACTATTTCTAAATGTCACTTGCACCTACCATTTTACCACAGAGAACCCACAGATTCAGCATTTTAAATATTAAGATTAAACTAAATATACCTATATACAAAAGTTGATAATAAGGAAGATACGGGGTGTCAAAGTAAAAACATATTTTTAACATATTTCTATAATTTTTAATACGTTTTGAATATTTTAATATAACTTGTTATCAAAGGGTTTTTTGACATTAACTTTTTAGATACGATATTAATTTCTTTGTGCAAAGTAGAGGGCGCTACATACACTACTTTAAGTTTCTCTAAAACGTTGCAACTTTTTGTAATACCCTGAATGTGCCATCTAATTATACCAGTAACCTCTCCTATAGTTTCTAGTACGCAAAAAGGCACACTTTGTAAGAATCGCTCTAAGCAACCTTTTTCGAGATATTTGATAAATGCCACAAGTATATACGACCGAAGACGTTGACGTATCCGATCGACGTAAACGCAGAAATTTACCGTGTGTGTTTTACGTTGTGCCTACTTTATACGGTCTAAATAGAATTAAAACAAGACGACATACGTAGATGACTACTGACTTAACCTTACTTCTTTTGGAAATTTTTAAACGGTGTTGTTAAAAACCAACTTGGAAGACAGTTATAATATAATATATAATATATAACCTTCCTACCATGTATAACCTTATTAATTTGTTTATTTATTAACATCAAAACATTAAAACCATTTACCATCGGTATCCAATCGTGTCCCTTCGGTACAATACGTTGTAATGTTCGGCTCATTAGGTTGCGTTTTGAACGTACGTAGAAATCCGTAGCGGTGCGTCAGGCGTATCTCCTTACGACGAGCAAATTTATAATGCTCATGCGCAGCTGTCATTTTATACGGATACCTGGCCTTCTTTTAATGTCTATTAGGGAAAGTAAACTACTATACCACCTTATAATATTCATTAGTCCATAATGACACTGATTAATAAGTTTTATGCTATTAAAACTAAGTGTACATTTACAACCAATTTGGAAATTTCAAATTAACATTTAAACAATTGGTTAAACTTTACTTGTCAAATCCATATTTGATAAGTGAATTTTAACCAATTGTCTAAATGTCAATTTAAAATTTCAGAATTGGTTGCAAATGTAGCATTAGTGCTAAAGCTTAAAATTAATTTGATTTGTGGAATTGCCTGCTCTAATCTCATCGTCTTAAACAATACATATACAAATGGTTTATTGAATATATTTTCCCATTTTACTGCTTTGTTTATGGCGTTGCTGCAAGGCAATGGCCATTTTCCCATTTTATTTCTGTTTGCACGCAAATATCTTTTTGCTCAAAGCGATTCTTAAAAAGTATACCTTGTTTTGTGTAAAAGGCATGGGGAGCTTACTGGTACACTTAGATGATACATACAAGGTAGCCCAAGTTTTAGATAAATTTAAAAAGTGTAGGACGCGTCCTCTAGCTTACATATAAAAATTAATATCACATCTCTATAAATATTCAAACTATTCAAACAAAATAAAAATATTTTTTACACTTTGATGCCCTGTATCTTCTCTATTATTTACTTTTGGTATACAGGTGTTTGGTTAAATCATATGGTTAAATACTAATATTTTGGCCTAAGGAATCTGTGGTTTTTCTGTGTACCATTAATTCGCGAGAATCCTGTTTTATATTAAGAAAAGCATTACAACATAAATATATCGTTACCCTTATTCACAAATCTCGTACCTCTATAATGTACATGTTACTGAAGATAAGAAAAACTTTTGTTTAGCCAATTATTTGGAATGTTAATATATTTTATTAATTATATTATTATTAATATTAATACTTTATGGTTTTACTAATATGACTGGAGGTATGAGATTTCGGGAAGCGTTCGTTCATTGTCAAGTTGTGCATGATGCAAAAACTTGATTTCAATCAATTCTGGATTTACGAGGTTTGCGAATGAAGGTAACAATATTTAGACTATAACTACATTGTTAGGTAACAGATATACCGGGTGTTTTTCTTTGGTGGTTCCCTCCAATAACTTTTTACTTTTTACGATAGAAAGATAAAATGTATCGTTATATGACATAATTGTCGATTGATTAATCTATTCACTTGTTTTCTATTACTTCCGGTTTAACCGGAAATGACGGCTACTTTTAAATTTTAAACGGCACCACCGGTATATTTTATTTTATTTCCATAAAATATGACATTCTGAATACAATGACTCCTCACATGTCATTTTTTGACATTTCGGAGGTCAAAAATGTATTTTTTTAATTCCAAACTGTGTGCCATGATTAAGCTAGAACGGTTTATTTTAAATCGAACCGTTTTAGCTTAATGATGGCACTCTGGATTAAATGTTAAAAAATAAATTGACAGCCGAAGTGTCAAAAAATAAGAGGCCATTGTATTTAGAATATCATATTCTATCTTAATAAGATAAAATATACCGCTTCAGGTCGCTAGACGCCTAAAGATGGTAGGTAAAAGTGCGCCATCTAGTTGTTTATGGCGAAAGTTAAAAATGCAACATACTGTTATGCCAGTATGTTGCATTTTTAACTTTCGCCATATACAACTAGATAGAGTTACAAAACAAGAATAATGTATAATGCACTAATATACAAACTTAAATTTCCACGATTTTTGCAGAAAAAAATTGAAAACAACATTTTTGAAATAAACGAAATTGCATTTTTAGAAGTAATTTTTAATTCTAAATATCATTTTATTATAACAATTTGCGGTATTAGCAAAAATACAGATACTTTTCTCTTGAGCAAAAATTACATTGTTGGCCAAACCTCGTAGATGACTGACACAATTTGATATCTGATGATTGTATTTTAGGTTTTGGATCATGCAGAACTTTTTATTAAGAATAATTTTTGACACCAACTTACGAAGACACTTTGTAGAAAAAAGTGAATATATTTATTAATACACAATTATGTCAAATAAATATATACCAATTTTTATTTTTTATCTTAAAAGGTAAAATAATTAGAAGATGAAACCACCTGTGAGAAACAGCCGTTTTGGCAAAGTCGATCCTTTATTAATGAAACTAATTTATTTGTATGCTTAATCGTGTTATACAACAACTGGTCACCATTTGGGAGACTTCAATTTAAAACCAAACTCATACAGGTGAAAATCGCAATTCGCTTTCCAGCGTCGTTTACTCATTGAAAGGTGTTTTTTAATAGGTATGATGACAACATCTAAAAATTACTGTTATTTTGTATTTATTATACGCTAAATGATTTATGGCTTATAAAATACGTCTTTATTTTAACAATGTAATGAAAGTTAATATTTAGTTTTTATATATTAAATCAATGAAATACAAAGCCCGCGATAAATCCGAAACCACCAAATAGAGGGAATACCGTTACGAGTAGATAAAGTGCGTTCTATATCACAAATTTAAGATTTAAATTTAAGGTACTTATAAAACATACACTTACTAGAGGTTGCGTCGCTGTTTAGCATGCTAACACTGCTTTTGTAAAGAGAAACGCACCCCTGTTTATTGGTGACGTCACGTCCAGCATGATAGTAACGCCATGATTAAATGTAGGTTTAAAACTTTCATCAATTTTAGGCGAAGAACTAATTATAAAAGGGTATTTACCAATCGGTTATGTTAACGTTTAAACAATGTATTATACGTCAAAGTTGTCACCAATTATTACCGCGGTTATAATTGGTTGAACGCCTAAAATTGCTGTTTAACTTAAAATCGTATTTTTCTTACTACGTCATTATTTTTTGCAAAGATATTTTTTCTGGAAATAACACAGACATACTGCTGAACATTAAGGGGTTATATAAAGTTACAAGGCCGAAAAAAAGCGAATTTTCCAGATTTTTTCTGGAAAATCTTTTAAATTTATTGATTTAAAAATTTGTACACATATTAAGGTATTTTTTAACTGTATTTTAAGACTTGCTATTAACAAAGAAAATTATAGTAGTGAAAGTATAATTTTCTTTGGTATTAGTTAAAATATTTATTTGGAAAGGAGCTACAGCTGATCTCCGGGAGCACTTTTCAAAAAACACATTTTGCGGTGACCACTATATCTCTAAACTAAATACTCTAAAATTAAAAAACCAAACATTTTTTTAATGTAATGTTTATTCTAGTTATTAATCGAAGGAATGGACAAAATTTTTTTTTGACAAAACGGCGGTTTCTTAAAAAAAAATCAATTTTTGACCAAAATTTCCGCCTTAAATTATTTATAAAAACAAAAATATTTATCGGTGAGAAAAAACTTCCGATTAATAACTAAAAAATATATTTAAGAAGCTCGCGTTAAAATTTGAGACTAATCGATTTAGCCGTTTTCCAGCAATGTTGGTCTCCAACTTTAAAAACACTATTTTGAGAAAAACGCGTCTAAAGTTTGAAAACCACATAAAAGCACTTTGAAACGCCTTTTAAATTTGAGTTTAACTTCGAAAATATTCACCGGAACGATATAAAATTTTCTGTGTGTATTCTTAAACATACGTATGGGGTGGAGCATTTTCGTTGATCTTGCAGGGAATTGTGAAAACTAAACAAGATAGAACAAATCTGATTGCGCAATCTCGATTCCAATTTCTTTAAACAAATTTAATGGTAAAAGCAAATTATGGCCAACTTAATTCGTTTTGAGGATACAGAGTGTTTTTATATTTTGTTAATTCGGTTAGGCACTTGTAACTCGCTTGATATTAGAGATAAGAAAAAAACGTATAAAGTTTTTACAATTGTTGCTAAAAAGTTTCCAACATTCTGCTGGAGCAGACCTACTATTGAATTTGTTTTAAAAATTGAAATCGAGGTTGCGCAATCAGATTTGTTCTATCTCTTTTAGGTTTCAATATACCCTGCAAGGTCAACGAAAAGGCGCCACCCTGTACATTTAGAAAATAAAATTTTAAAAAAAATCGATTTATTGAAAATTCTAACTGTATATAACCCCTTAAAACAGTTTATTAAAAACTCATCATGCCTACTTTGTAAGAACATGTTTACAGCAACTTTTTATGCAGACTTTTGCCGTTTTATTTAGTTTTTAAGCCTTTTTTAACACGCTTTTATTAACTTGGGTTGTAACTATCTATCCATCTGTCTATCTATGTAACGGAATCTTTGAGCCTAATTTTAACCAACTTCCAGCTATTCGATTTCTTTGAAACTTTGCACACGTATCAAGGACCGATGAAGATGCAATAATTTAAAAACAGTATCCCGTTAAGTTTCAGCATTTTCCAGGAAAACCGGAAAAGTGAAAAATCGTACGTTCTGGCGGATGCGCCAGATTAGACAATTGAATAATCAAACTTGACAACATTTGCCGACGGGTTGGGGACAGGGGCTCAATTCTGCTAAATTGAACTCATTCGTTCGCTGAACGTATTCGTTCCGGGAGCGTATAACCTTCATCTGTTTTTTTAACGAACGAATAACCTTCCTTGTTTTTTAAAACAGGCGGTCATAAAACAGAAATCTGTATTACCAACTGACATCTGACAAAATTCACAGTCATAACATAACCTAAAATTCCTTTAATGTGAAATTAAAGTTGAAAAAATCAGTTAACTAAGCTATTAAAAACAAAGTATACACTTTAATTGAAATACAAGAAGCAAATAAATAATTAACATGGTCCTCCGCAGTAAATTTCTTTTTAGTTTAAAAAGGTAATATTTTAAAAATATTTGTCTTATTTATGCAAATTGGGTAATTGTTTCGAAAGTTGGAGCAACCCCATTTTGACCAAATTTGATATACAGGGGCACAGAACTAATAAAAAAGGGGCTGGTTATTTTCTTTTGCTGCTTAATTAAATAGTATGTTCTAATTTACTGTTATATTAAGAATTTTGTGCAATATAACGAACTAAAAATGAAAAATAATTAATAGTTTAAAAAACTAAAAAACACGCTTTTATATGCAACCGAACTAAAAATTAAAAAATATTTTTTCATTAAAAAATATTTTCACTTCATAGTAAAAGCGTGGGGTGTTTTTCATAACTTTTCCATCATAGATATTGGCAAATATAATAATTATAACATTTAATATATTAAGCACCCCACGCTTTTTACTATGAAGTGAAAATATTTTTTTTAATGAAAAATATTTTTTAATTTTTAGTTCGGTTGCATATAAAAGCGTGTTTTTTAGTTTTTTTAAACTATTAATTATTTAAAAGCTTGCGTTTGCTTTCGGTGATCCTCTTTTACGCGAAAACAACTGTTTTCTATTATGTAAAAAATAAACCCGTTATTAAAACCTGAGTAACATCTGTCTGTGGTACCATCCTAACTCGTTTAATACATTTTTGGTGGGTGAAAGAAAATAAATTTATCAAACAACTTATTGTTTCTTATAAAATTATCTATACAGTATGTTCGACACTGGGTAAGCAAGAGGAAACACGGGCCAAAAATTGAATTTTTGAAGAAAAGTTGTTCTTTGTAAAAGTGTTTCTTGCCAAAAGAATGGCATGGAAAAAAATTGTATACAGGGTGTCCCAAAAGTTAAAAATACATTTTTTTAGTTTAGTTTAAAGTACCCTTATTTCAAAGTTTTTAACAAAATTCTACTCAAGAAAATTGTTTGCAATTATTATAGTATCAATTTTTCAATATTTAAATAATTTTTACAAATGTTAACAACGAAGCAAGGAATACAAAATACAAAAAATAAAAACCATGCATGATTATACAACATATTCAGGGCCGCCGAGAGGCGAGTGGGGCCCCCGTACAGACAAAAATCATGGCCTCCTTCTAATGTGAAATTTAAAAAAATATGTCTCTAGATGAACGACTATGGAGTTCAAGGTCACATAATTTAAAGTAATGAACTTATGCGGCATTTCCCCTACCCCTAAAATATGTGATTTAGTAGCAGCTTTAAATAAATATTTTTTTTTTATAATTCATATGCATAATAAGAGATATTTATCTTCTTGGGAAACAAATGAGAAGAAATAGAACTTGATCATGTCATCTGAGCGCCGGGAAAAAAGCACACTGGGAAATCCCTGGCGTAAATTCAAAAAAAAAAAAAAAAAATATATATATATATATATATATATATATATATATATATATATATATATATATAAAATACTTAAAGTAAACCGCAACATGCAGCGGCGTTGTTACGCCATGCCAAATAATAAAAAAACAATCTGCACTTTACAAAAAGTGATTTTTGACAACCACGAATTTGTGATCAGAAGGCAAAAACACATGGAAATCACATCTGTGGGTCTGATACGTTTTTCTATTTTGTGAAGTGTTGTAATTTAAGCCAAAAATTTGTCTTAATTTTTAATTTAAAAAAAGGGAAATACCTTGATCCCAAATTAATCACATGTTTGTAATTAAAAAAAATTGACCAGCCCGCGGGCCCCCTTGGGCCGGGGCCCCGGTAATATGTACCGCTCTCAAAGCCCTCTCGTCGGGCCTGTACATATTTATGTAAGACCTAAATGAAATAATTAATAAAACAATTGAAAGTAATGGTGTACATTTTAATGCAAAAATAATGTAAAATACGTAGAGAAACGGGGGTTTAAAAGGTGAGAATCAAATATTGGATGCCTCTTTAGCTTTAAATCAAGAATTGTAGGTATGCAAAAAAAAAAAAAGAAATAAACTGAAAATAGGATTAGCTTAAATTTCAACTGTGATGATGGATATCTCGAGAAGAAAAAAATCTTTTAGATTCGTGATCAGCGCCCCTAAATATCCGCGTATACCAAATTTTGTCAAAATAGAAGTTTGTAGCAAATTACTGATTTTATTAATTTTTTTAAGTTTAATACAGATCAACTTTGTCGATTTTTTTTACTAGCTTGCAGACCACCTATTTGTTCAGAGGTACATTAGGGAACCTTTCTTAAAATTTATAAATATCCGTTATCATAACATTGGATTAAATGTTTTTTTGTTCCGTCGTTAGCATTTGTAAAAATTAATACAGTATCCAAAAGTTGATGCTGTGGTCCCGTTTGGTTGACACTCATTATTTGTAAAATAGACATAAAACCAGTTATAAAAAGCCTTTTTTTTTTGTACTTTTAGTTGTTTAGCAACAACCACTATTCTTTGTCAGTTTTACGGTTTTTTGCTTTTTTATACTAACCTAAACGCTACCATGTATAATTAAAAGCTATGAAATAATTTTGCCAAATTTTCAACTGTTAATCATTAAATAGTTTGACTTTCATCGTTCTTTCAAGTAACGTAGGGATTTTTCCGAGCGTACGATATTTTTAAAGGTTTTTTAAACATGAATTATAAAAAAACCTTAAATAAGGGTACTGTATACTTGTAAAAAAATGTATTTTTAAATTTTGGGGCACCCTGTATACAATTCTTTTTTTTCCATCGACAATCGCATTCTTTTGCCAAGCAAAACTTTTTATAAGGAATGACTTTTCTTCGAAAAATGGAATTGTTGGCCCGTTTTTCTTCTTGTTTACCCCATCTATCCGGCGATATATAGCAGCAATATTTAAATTAAAATATTTGCATTATTAATATTCTGGTTTAGGTTAGTTTTCAATATTAAAACAAATAAAATTTTGAGTAGGGCCAACTACTCTAGATAGGAACAACAGCATATCAAACCATCTACCAACCCCGAAGCCACGGTATAGCATTTGATAAACCAAAGACTACCTAAGTTTGCAAGACGTTATTATTTTGATAGCCTAAATTGGTTGGTAGGCATTTTCCTTGTCTAAGCATTTAACCAACCAAAGTATGGTACCAAAACGGGGCAAAATCGTCTCTATCAGAACGTTCTGGTTAGTTCTGGTAAAAAAATCAACAAAATAAATTGGTGTACTTTTTAACCGGCTTCAAAAAGAAGAAGGTTCTTAATTCGGTTATATGTTTTTATGTGTATGTTACGCCATTACCTCGTCAATTGTGGATCGATTTTAAACATTTTTTTTTTTATTTTAAATGTATACTTCCACGGTGGTCCCATAAAAGGATCGCAAGAGAGAAAGGTACTAGACCTATTGTTTTCTCTCTGCCGTACGTTGTTCGTGCCGCAAAGCTGTCTCTAGACTGGTAAATGCTCAGATATCAGGAGTGCATTAAAAATTAACTACTTTGGGGAAAAATTTATCTTTTTTACCGAACTGGAAGAGTTACTGGTACTGTTTATTGTGCATGTTTACCGATTTAATAGTAATATTAATAAATTGGAAAGCACAAAATAAACTAAAAAGCAATAAACATAAAAAACCGACTACAAACAATAAATAAAACTCACTAATAAGTTAAAAAAAATATATAAATAATAAAAAAATGAAGTCGGTTAATAACATATGCGTAAAGCTACTAAATGTTAATAACTAAAAATAAGCAAAAGCTTTTTATACTTTATTATCATAATATCTTACTACCCGACTTTATTTTATTTTATTTTTATTTATTTATTGTTTTTAACTTTTTAGTGAGTTTTATTTGTTTTTAAAATGTTTAATTTTTTTAAGGTTTATAAAATAGGTTTTTTCCTATTTACATTATTAACTTGTCTTATATAAATTGTTTGGCGTCATTGGACAAATATTTCTGGACTAAAATAAAACTAGAAAAATATTTATTTATACAGGGTATCCTATTTCAAATTTGTAAAAATAAATAAATTCATTAAAAATGCGCCACTCTAGAAATAAATAAATTTAAAAACATATTTGTAATCTGCGTAAAAAGTTGCTGTAAAAAACACGTTGTGGCGAGTAAAAGACGCAAGCGAGCCTTGCAAAACGGGGGCTAAGTTTTATGTAAAACATACAGAATCATGAGTTTCCTATAAAAAGCGTCGGATTTGGCTTATCTTCCAGGCATTTTCAAAAATTGCCCATTGCAATTACGAACTGACACGACATGTATGTAGTTTAGTAGTTCCATGAAGATATCCAAGATTTTTAAGTTGTGAATGTAAAGAATTAATGCTCATCTTAGATCATTGATAAAAGTTACGCCAGCAAGAATTAACAATTGTTTCTGTTGTAGGTCAATTATAATACGAATTCCAATATGATTAAGCAAATAATAAACACATTTTTAGTGCCCAAGTTTATTAATAATTGAAAGTTCTCTATAAAATATATGATTGTTTTCTTAAATATATAGTTTTTAGTTTACGAAATCTCTGACTTATATTTATAAAAACAGGAGCCTTTTTGGTTTTCTGTATATTAAAATTTAATTTAATTATGGACTTTATATAATATGTAAAGGCCAGAATGTAACATTGCAATCCTAACAACTGTACAAAAATAAAATTAAGTGTACAACGTATCCAAGATAAGGATAAGGCCATCTTGGAAATGGTAAGAGATACGAAGTCGGTTAAATAAGAACAAAGTTGGCGTTTTATGTAGTGTTGGTAAATACGGTGATTTTTGGTAATCGGTGAAACGGCGACAGTGATTTCTAAATCACCGTGATTTTAAACAGTGATTTCAATCACTGCAGTGATTTGAATATACATAAATATTTAACTAAAAATGGAAATATAAAAACCGCTCGGTGTCTGGCAAGGAATACGAATATATTATTTATGCAGCTCTTATCGGTTTTCATTGACATGCAGCATAATATTTATTGATTTTATAAAAATAAATATTGAGCTGCAAATTAAATTAACAGCAATAGTACGAAATTTAAATTTTTGGGCTCGTAACTCAAATAATCATTATTATATAAGGTGTTACCACCACCCGCCACGTCTAAACTATATAAATATCATATCAGCTTAAATCACTGTTTTTCTTCACATATTATGTTTTATTTTAAATAATAATTCATAGGTATATGGATTGCAGTATTCGCTTCGATCACTGATCACCATATTTGCAAAACGTAAATCACTGGCAGCGCCAGTGATTTTCCTTTCACCGGTGAAATATCGCGGTTATTGATATATCGCCCAACACTAGTTTTATGTGCAAAAGTAAATCACTGGCAGCGCCAGTGATTTTGCATTCACCGGTGAAATATCGCGGTTATTGATATATCGAACAACAGACGGCATCGACAGTGTCGATGCCGATTGCAGTATTCGCTTCGATCACTGATCACCATATTTGCAAAAGTAAATCACTGGCAGCGCCAGTGATTTTCCATTCGCCGGTGAAATATCGCGGTTATTGATATATCGCACAACACTAGTTTTATGTGCATTGTAATAATATTCTGTCTAAAAAGTTTTAAAATTCCTAGTGTTTTTGAAGATTCCTGACAAAATCGAAAAATTAAATATTTGTTTTTTTCTTTAAAAAACTTTCGTTGGTATTCTGGCACATTTACTTCACACTGCCTAATATTACTTAAATAGGTAAAAATACAAATGTCATAATAATAATGTCAGTAAGAACTTGTTTAATTTGGATAAAAAAATATGAATAAAATATAATAATAAATTTTAGTAAAAGTAAATAATAATATACAAAAAAAAATTAAAGGTATTTTAAATATTTTAAAAATATTAACAGGTTTTCTTGGGATCAAACAGGTTTAGATAGTAAATTATAATTTTTTTCTTTTGTTTTAATCTCTAGGTATTATGGTTTTATTTTTATATATAACATAAAACATTTAATGGTTAAGGTGACATAATATTTACATAATAATGCCTATTATTTTTGGGTTAAAAAAATAAAGTTTTATTACTGTCTGTAAGAACTGGTTTTATGTGAACAAAAATCTGTACATTAAAATAAAAGATTTAATAGAAAACAAATAATATGAAACAAAATAAATAAATGTTGTATTATATTCTTTTTTAAATATGTAAAATATGTAATATATTTTTATTGAGTAATCGGCAAAAACAAAAACAGATGTAGTAAATTTCATTCAAATCGGTTAAAGCAATTTTAAGATATTTAAAAAACACCGACTTTAACGCCCTGTATCTCAGAAATGAAGCAAGTCTGGACATATTTATGTTCATAAAAACTTTTTAATAAAATAAAATAAATAAGAAATAACCCTCTTTAGTTTCGTACCGTAGTTAGAAAACACCCTGTATAATATTATAAATAGGTTTCCTTTGGATCAAACATAGGCTATTTGAGGTAATAATAAAAACTATTATTAGGTATAGATGGGTCCAAATTTAATTTATTCTGAAAGTAATACCGCAAAGTACACAAAATATGATACAGTAAATAAACCTTTTCGAATGGACATAGCCTCGAACAGAGCCTCTGCCCTACTATAAAACCGGTGGCACGTGGCGTGGTACTAGAAACTCGCCGGGTTGAATATTTTTTGCTGCAATAAATCATTGTTCACAAGAGGGTTTGTTTACTTTATTATTTTTGTGTACTTGGCGGCATCGCTTTCAGAATGTGGACCCATCTTTATGTGCCTTTTTAATATCTAGGTATTATGGTTGAAGTTTGTGAACTTTACCGTAAACACTTATTTATTTTTTTGGCATATGTATGTAAAAATTCTTATTTTTTAAGAAAAAGATCCAAATTTATAATCAGGGTAACTGGTTTTATGTGAACAACAGTGGCGGCTGGTGATGGCCAATTTGATGGGCACATCCGCACCATAGGTAAAAACCAATGTTTAAAATTTTATTTAGGCATCTTAGTATAAGTAATTAATCCATTTTTAGTGATAATATGTTAAATGGTAAAACAAATAACGGGTTGCAGCGATTTTATAGACTGTAATAATCAACACTTAAAAAATTAGTATATTTAACAATGGTTGCGAGCAGGGGCGTAGCTACCGCCGTCTCAGCCGTATCAATGATACGGCGCTCCTGGACTATGGTGTAAGCAAAAAATAAATTGAAAATATTGGGTCCTTTTTTTAATAAGAACGAAAAAAGCAATGCTAAAATAAGAAAAATGCTTTTGGAAAGTGGGGACATTTTTCTTTTTCAATGATACGGAGCCCCCGTATTATGAGACCCCCAAATGTGTGTAAGCAAAAATAAATTGGAAATGTCGGGCCCTTTTTTTTTGATAGGAACGAAAAAAGCAATGCTAAATTAGGAAAAATGTTTTTGGAAAGTAGGGACATTTTTCTTTTTGGGGTTCTTTCAAGGGAAAGTAGAGACCTTTTTTTTGCTCTTTAACCATTTTTTTGGCCCCCTAACTCATTGTGATACAGGGCTCCTCCAAGACACGCTACGCCACTGGTTGCGGGCAACAAAATGGCCATCACCAGCCGCCACTGGTGGACATAGGAAGTAATTAAAATGTTAGATCCCATTAGGAATAAATTATAGATAACAAAATAAATGAAAGTTTTATTACATATTTTCAAACATCCCGTTATTTTCTTTGGGTCCAGAATGTTTAGGACATTTGATAAATTAGATATAGGGGAGCAGGTTTTTGCTTTGTCGGACGCTTGTTACGTATAATTTAAATCCGTTGAAAACTATGTTGTTTTGTTCTTGCGATAGGTACTTTTGTTTTGTTTATATTTTTTGTTCCATAATGGCCAGTTTGTCGTAGTAAACCGTTATTAGGTCACAATATAGAGACATTTTGCACCTCTTAAAATAACAGACGTTTTTTGGCCTCCTTATGGTTATGGTTATTAAACATAACGATTACGGCAGCAGTTTTAGACAGAGATTTTGCAGCCTCTTTTAAGAAATTTATCTTGCGTCTGCGCTTTCGACACATAACCTTATTTTTACCTGTGGTTGATTTTAAAGTTTACGAAAAATCAGTACTTACTTCTATTCTCCATAAGTTATATATTGATATTTAAATATATGCAAATAGTTCTCTTGATTTTGTTTTTTAAAGTAGATGTAAAACAATACAGTATAAGCAAAACACAAAAATAAGGTTAGGTTTGGTAGTAGAATAAAAAGCAAATGTGCCAGATTGTAACATGTAAATTAATTACTGAATTAAAACATCCTTAAAAATGCAAGTCCGTTTTAATTTCTTTACACTATTTTATTTTTCTTACTGCTATGGATTTTTCGCTAATTAGAGCCTATGTATCCATAATATTTTAATTAATATGGATTTATAATACCAAACCTTCTTAAATAATTGATATTAAAAATTCTACAGTCCGGCAACCACGCAGTTTAACAATAACCATAACGATAACGATAAGCTCTTCGGTATTCATCCGTAATTAAAGGAGTCCGGTATGGTTAATAACGATAACGGATCATGTTTGCGTTACTGCGCAGACTCAGAATAACGTTAACCACAACGGAATTGCAAAATAAGAGGTGCAAAATGTCTCTTATGACCCGTTGTTTTGTAGTTAAAAATGCCCCGCAATCGAGTAAGAAAGACACGTACCGAACTTCACACTAAAGAACAGATGCGTACCGCTCTAAAACGTATATCAAATAGACAGAAAATAAGAGTTGAAACTTAATCAACTGGTATTTTATTCAAAACATATGTAAGTATTATATAAAAGTGTAAAATAATCCCTTTGTTATAATAATATAAAAGTGTTTTGTTTTTTACTGATTTTTTTCATTGTTAATAAACCATCTACACCAACCATTAGGACCCATTTCCGAAAACTTCTTACTTATTAGACCAGTGCTGAAGCCTCTTAAAGAGGCAAGAAACCCAAAAGATCCAAAGTGACGCATTAATAGGACATAGAGGATTTTTTCCATTTTTTAAAAACTCTTTTTGTAATTATATGTTATACACGCCATGAAATGCCGTTTTCTTTAAATATTAGGTTCTTAGGTTAGGGGACGTCGATTAATCACGTGATTTGTTTTTAACGAATTTTTAACCCCCTCCCATCCCCCAATAATGCTTGGTAAGGTTTTAAACTACCCCCTCATACCCTATAACGTGTATTTTTTTGGTATCAAATGTATTAATTTGCCTTCAGAGATAAATAATTTACTCATAAACTTAATTTACAGAAACCACTTAGCTGCTTTTCTAGCACATTTTTTTATAATATAATTTCTTTTAAAAATAATTTTTAATGATGGTTTTGTTTGGTAAAAAAGCGTAATAAAAATACATTTTTAGTATAAATAATAAAGAATTAAATAAAAGGTTCATAGAAATATCTCACAGTATGTACTTATGAGCAAAATAAAGTTTTTTTATTATACAATTTAGAAGGTGGCGGTCAAAAAGGTTTTGTCACATCATGATAAATTTTCATATAAGCCAAAAATGTCTAAGATACGGTTTGACATTTGTGAATATGGTTCAACTATATTTTAAAACCATTATATAGCATTGTACAAAATATATTTGATTAGTAAAAAGTATTAAAAACCTTTAATAAACAAATTACACAGGCTTATCTGAATTTTTGTGACAAAAACTTTTTGGCAGGGACCTTCTTAATTATATTAAATAAAGCAAATTTTTTAAAAATAAAAAAACTACGATTTGTCGAAGGCTAGAGCTTGTAATCGTAATTAATTTATAGGCGATTTAGATAAAGAAGCAGTGTTATAAGTGCTAATAAAATTAGTATATAGATCATTTGGAAAAATATTTACCGAAATACCCAATTTTTGTTTTTTCTTTTGACTAAAACCAAAGGCAACTTTGTGTTTTCTGTAGCTTTTACCGCTTAACAGTGTTGCTTAATTTTTGACTTTTTGGTCTCGTGATTTTGTTATAAATGTTTTTGTTTTTTTTGTACAATATTAATTAAAAAAAAAAATGTTGTTTATTTTACGTTTATAAGTAATAATATTTTTCATCTGCAGATGCCAAATTTTGGAAAAAATATGCCCTTTAAAATTGGTCAATATTTTTTTTTTGCAAATGGCATAAGCAAGAGCCAACTCATAGAAATGACTTAAGCCGACATATTTATTATTAAAACAGCAGCTTTATTACAGTCGGAAAATATAATCGTAGATTTTGAAAATAATTTCTACATTTCTGGTCAATGTTTTATATATATATATATTTTTTTAATAAGGCTACTTTACTTTTATAAAGTTTTTATTTTTTGACATACTTTGTATATCCTTGTACTTTTAACAAAAGTAACTGCTGCAAATGTAGTATTGGACCATGCTTCAACTCCTATAAGGACATAAATTTTCTGAAAAGTTTAAATAAGAAACTTTTTTATTTGTTTCACAGGTAATAAACAATAGTGTATATATAAAATAAAAAGCAAGGAAAAAGAGTGGCTAAGCTTTTTAGTATTTTATATATAAATGATAATTTAAAAGGTTTAACATACATATTTATATTTAAATTCATTATATATCTAGGTAAAACTGTAACGGACTTCAAAAAATTATATTCATCCCATAATAATGAACAAAAATCCGAATGATTTTAAAATTTAAACTCAGACCCGGGCTTGTTGAGTAGTAAAATGTTCTCTTTAAAAGGATGACCTTTATTCTTTATCCATTTCCTTATATTCTATGATTAATTTTATTAAAAAAACAAACCTTGATGATGATGATTAATGAAATATATTACCTAAACCATTTAAATAGATAAAAGAATAAGAATTAAACAAATATATTTAAAATTTCAACAATCTGCATATTGTAAAATATATCCTGTGTCTGAGTGAACTAAAAAATGTAATCTAATAACTCGGATATTAGTTCTAAATATTTTTAACTATAACAATTCATTTATGTGATGTCAAGTCATGTTTAACATCCTTGATACCTGGTAAAATCCTAAACGAATTGCTTATCCTTTCTAATATGACAAGCAATTATTGTTGGTATTAAAGTAACAAAACATGCTTATCATCCCTCTTTAACAGTGATCTTAAGACAATTGAATTAATAATATTTCAATACCAGAAATAACCAATCTTTTGACATTTCTAAGAAAAGTTTATTACTTATGAACTAAGTTCAGTGACTGGCAAAAATATTGATATAAGGAAGAGTAGATAAATTAGTTATAATGTCTGCATCATAATGGCAAATGAATTAGAAGATACAAAAATTATTGTAAAACTATTGTTATTAATTATTTTTACATTACACACACAGGTCCACATTTTAATATTTTTACTTTATATTAGTTTTACTTTATTTTAAAATAATATTTTAAAAGCCGGGAGAAAGGTTCAATGTCATCGCGGGTGCAACCAATTTGACTCAACCTTTCCAGATCATAGACAAAAAATGCATAAATCTGTTAATTTTTGTAATACATTTTATATGTTATGCTTTAATATTTGGTAAGGTATTGAGTAACAAAGGACAAAAAATAAAACATCTAAACCAAACAGAAATAAACAAACATAAAATATTGCGAGTGCAACCAGTTTAATATAAGTTAAAATAAAGATTAATTTATATAGGAGCAAAATAAGAGGTCAAATTATATTTATACCTAACAAGTATACTTTTGTTGTCGCTTATATTAAATATTGTTAGCCAGACCTACTTGCGCCAATGTTTTGGGTATGATTTTAGAGTTTGTACCAATTTTTAAATTCCCATATGTTAAACGTGCCAAAGAAGCAAATACAAAGTAAAATTAAATAAAATATTATTTCGACTTTCTTCTTTGCACTAATAACCAGTGGCGGCTCGTAAGAGGAGGCAAGGGAGGCTTAGTCTCTCCATAAAGTTTGAGGCTATTCATCGCAATAAATTTAAAAATATTTATGAATATTTTTTCTAAAAATGCTTGGGTATCATTACTCTACCTCTAATTTTTTATATAAATACATAATATACCTGAATAAACACTATCACTACCTACCACACTGCATCAAACCGCCCATGAACGGCGAAAATTTGAATAACGAAGAAACCATCAACCTGAAATTATAAATTCCATGGGTAGCAAGGGAGGCAAGTCTTCAGCCGATACTACCGCTCGCTTTATAAAACACAGCTTTGCGATTCAAATCAAGCAGAGACAAATGTCTCTCTTTCAATTTTCGTCGCTTAAATTAAATCTCCGGCGGAGGCTAGCCTCAGTTGTTCTTCGTTAGTGCTCGTGACACTTGTGTGTTTGTTTTTGTTTTGATTTAGCTATTCCGAATGGCGTGACGGGCCAAGACTGATAAAAATATTTCGGTAAATCGTTTTACTATTTCTTGGTAATAATTGTGTATGAAACAGGCAGTATAGCAGTGCTTTTTGGTAATATTTTTAATGTGTTTTAAGGTATTTTCGGTAAGTTTTTTTCACCCGGCAAACGTTGTTTTGCCATATAAATAATGATAATAAATTTAACAATATTAAAGCTTTGGGAATGCCTCAACCTAATTTGATTTCAATTAAAGCGTCAGATAAAATAGACAAAATCGATGATTTTATATTTTTGGTTCCATAAATGCGATTGGTTAACCTCCTCCATTAAACAAGAAGAGTTTATTTATATTAAATAATCCAAAAACAACCCTTTTTCCTTAATTTTATTATTTTATGGCCAGTTTTTCACGTATAATTTTAAAATTTAACCATAAATGCGACAATACACAATTTTTGTTTAAATTTATGCAAATATTACGTAAATTGTCTTTAGGTAGGTGCGGTACCGAAAAAAGGTTTCCGGCCTTTTCTGTGTGTATATAGTGTTTATGACTTTAGCCTTTCCTGTTCTCCAATGCACGAGCCGCCACTGCTAATAACAAAAAAAAAAACAACGAATAGCGTGATTTAAAAATTAATGTAGTCGGAAATCGTCTATAGCGGAATCTCCCCGTATATACACGATTCGCGATTCCGCTACGATTAATTTCATTTTTTCATGGCTCCTTGACTTTAATAATAAACCGTTTTAGCTTAATGATGGCACTCTGGATTAAATGTTAAAAAATAAATTGACAGCCGAAGTGTCAAAAAATAAGGTGTCATTGTATTTAGAATATCATATTCTATCTTAATAAGATAAAATATACCGGAAGTGCCACCTAAAATTTGAAAGTAGCAGTCATTTCCAGTTAAACCGGAAGTTATACAGTGTGTCTACGTACGTTGGCATCATAGGGGAAACTTTTTTATTATTGTTTTTACAAAAAAACTTATTCTTTATAAAAAGTTCTGCATGGTGTAAAACCTAAAAGCAACCATCAAATTCTTTCAGTCATATACGAGGTTTGGCCAAAAATGTAATTTTTGCCGAAGAATAAAGTACCTGTATTTTTGCTGAATTCAAAAATTGTTATAAATAATTTTTAGAATAAAAAATTACTTCTAAATTTTAAACTTTGTTTATAGATATAGTAATTATATTATATATAGTAATTTTTTATATATATATATATATATATTATAGATTTATTATTTAATATGGCGTTTGGTTTGGCCCCAGGATCAAAACCTATATCGAAATAAAGGGCGCTAAAACCCCGGGGGTGGTTTTTACATTTTAACAAAAGGAATATATAATTTATCATAACTTACCTAATTTTTATGCAAGTGACTTCTTTTTAAGAAAAGTCTGATTATTTACATACTTAAAAAAACTTTTATACATTTTTCTCAAAAATGCAAAGCATGCAAACATATTCCCGTTATTTGACTTTATCACATTTTGCATTTAATAAAAAAAAGCTAACAAATAACACTCCGTACATCAGTTCGTATTGGTTGTGAAAAAATAAAATAAAAACTTTTTGTTTGTCTTTTTAAAAACTACTATTTTGTCCTACAGTTTTTTTGATTAAATGCATAACTTTCGGGTTATTCGCGAAAAACCCATTAAATCGTCAATATTTTCGTTGAAAAATTGTTACTTTCAATCGCAAATAACTTGAAAAATATTAGTGTTATGAAAAAATGTATGGAATATTTTTTGCTAAAAATCACTTGTTTGATTGATTTCTGTGGTTAAAATGTAATAAAAATTTCCACCCCTCGCTTCAATATAGGTTTTGATCCTTGGGCTATTCCCAGTGCCGTATTAACCATTAGGCTGACTAGGCTACAGCCTAGGGCGCCATAAAAAATAGGCGCCAGGCAGGGGAGTAATAGGCGCTACACAGTTTTTAAAAAAGTTTAGGTCGGGTGCGGATTTTTGGTGACTAATTTCTCTGTGAATAAGGTGCTTTGGAATTTGGAAAGAAATAGGCGCAAAAAGGAAGGAGTGATCTTTTTTGCTCCTCAAAAAGTTAATACGGCCCTGGCTATTCCCTACCTTCTGTTAAAATTTCAAGTCAATCCATGCTGGACCAAAGAATTGCCAAGTTTTTCTTTTTTTTAGCTTTATTTCCCGTACTAATAGTGGATTAGATTAAAAATGTTGTGTTTTAAAAATATATTGATTTAGTTTTCTTGGGTTAAAGGTAAAATAAAATAAAGTTTCTAATTAAATTGTAATTTCTTTGACGTTTCTGCTCTTTGGTATAAGGCTATTATCAGAAAAGTTAGAGTAAAAATGTCTATTAATATTCAGTAATAAAATGTTAAATTATAGCATACACATTTTTAGACGATCACTGGGACGTTTATTGTTTCACAACCATTAAAAGCAAAACGACATCCTTTAAAAGACAACAGTTACGACTATTATTTTTAAGTTTCAAATGTGTGTTTGTGGTATATTGTTACATTTTAATACTGACTAGTAATAGAAATTTTGACTCTAAGACTTTTCTGATGGTGGCTTCATACTAGAAAGCCATAACGTCTTATAAATTACAATTTAATCACAAGTTTTATTTTATCCTGCCTTTAACCCAAGAAAGCTTCATGATAAAACAATATACCTATATAAAAGAAAAGAACCTTCCTGGTGTTTAATTATTGGTAATCTTTTTTTTTTGATAATTTTTGAAAACAAAATATTTTAGAATCCATTTTTTGATTTGACTTCGTAAGATAGTAAAACAGTATCTTTGTTCTTTTTATTATTATGTAGTTAAAAATAGTAAAGACTTTTTGGCACTTAAAGCAGTTCCACCTAATGTGCCGTTTATATTACTCGTAATATACACTCCTGGTCGAAAAAACCCGGACAAACAAAATTTTGTTCAAATTTAAACTTATATAACTTTTTGATTTTTTGACCGATTTCAATTAATTTTTGGTTTAGTTGTAGCTCCTTTCATCAAGAGTATTATTATATATATGAAAAGCAAAAGTTTTTTAAGATTGGATGTTATACAGGGAAGAGCCAAATGTTGCATTTTGACCCAAATTTTCGAACATCCTGTGTAATAATTTAACGTCACAATTTTTTACCAGTCTATTGGATTTTAAAGCTCCATCTTTTCTTAACGTTTTTGTTTTTAATTTATATCGATATCTCGATTCTAAATGGAAATTTTTAAAGTAACCAATGCAATTTAATTGTGATGGTCGTAATGCTATAATGCAAACATATTGGAGAAACTTAAGATTTGGATGGTTATATTTCCGAAGGTAATAAAGATTTGTATATTAAATTAGCAATTTTTAAATCACTACGTTTATATCGAATAGTTGAAGCTAGCTTGAGTTAAAGAGGCTTTTAAAAGTGGTTTCAAAAAAGCGATATAAACGCGCTTGAAAGTGAATGTCTTTAAAATATTTTTATATAGGTGATATAATAATTTTTTTCTGAAAAAGGTGTAAAAGTATAACTACACCTAAATTTCATTGTCTTTTTTAAAACTTGATATTTTCTTTTAGAATGGGGATACCGATATTAAATAAAAACATAAATGTTAAGAAAAGATGGGGCTTTAAAATCCAATACACTGGTAAAAAATTGTTACGGTAAATTATTTCACAGGGTGTTGGAAAATCCGGATCAAAATGCAACATTTGTCTCCTTCCTGTATAACACTTAAACCTATAAAACTTTTTGCTTCTCATATATTTAATAATAATCTTAATAAAAGGAGCTAAATCTAAACCAAAAGTGAATTGAAATCGGTGGAAAACCCAAAAAGTTATATAAATTTGAATTTGAACAAAATTTTGTTTGTCCGGCTCTTTTGACCGGGAGTGTATTTTTTTCTTAGGACTGTCCACGAAGACCTGAAGCCTATAAATATGCAATGTATCGTGTTTCGTAACTTCCTAGCTATATTACTTTAGTCAAATATTCGTGTAAAGGGTGCCAAAATTATTTTTATGACTGCTAGAAAAAATGCCGTTTTTTAATGTTTTCATAAAGATAAAAAGTACATTCTGTTAAATTACATAAAGTGTTAAAAAATTGTTTTTTTACAGATCGACGGTTTTATTCACACTTTAAATTACTTTTTCGTTTTAAAGTTGGCTAAAACTTATTTTAAGATAAATAATAATAATAATAAATAAATTAAAACTATAAAGTTTTTTTTACTCATCATCATTACTACCACAACTTTTATTCGTTAAAAAGTTTCACTTTATGCACTTGTTGCATAAATTACTATTATGTAACCACAAAAAGTGTAGTGAGGTCCTAATAGCTTTTAGTTTATTTTAGTTATTTAATTTTAAGTCTAGTACAACCTACCTGTACACTGAACAACAACATTTTCTGGCTTAAATCTACATTGTTGATCATCTTTTTCTTCGTAAGGGTAGGATTCCTCCCCATCTATACCTCCATTCACTCTTACATACTCAAAAGCTGGGTCAATTAGACCACCCATACATCCATCATTACCGTATGATCTTGTGCAGTCTACGAAATTTTGTTCGCTTACATCTACAAGCTGTCCTGTTTTGCGGAACCAATGCCCTTCAAGGGCTCCTGCCTAAAACAAGTTAGTAGTCCGTTGTTTAAAAGGTATTGAAAAATATAGTTACCTATTAAAAAAAAACAATGCTAAACAGGAAAACAAAGGATAATTCATTTCCGAATAATAAACAATAAACCGAATATCTGGTGGTCATAAAATACATTTTATCCCAGGATAGGTGTTACTAGAGAGCAAATGGATCAAAGATTGTTGCACTGGTCGCATGGTCTGACACTAATCAAAACATCATTTTATTCAATTTATTTTATTTATTTATTCAATCGGTAACATACAGAGAAAGTTTTAACTTAAAATATGAAAACTCACCAAAAGCATTGTCATTTTATTTTAAAAGAAAAAAATTACATGAAAATTTAAATTTAACACTATGCAGTAAAAAAATTGTTAAAAAAAAATGATTAAACATTACACATTAACACTTTTTAAAATACTGGGCTATAGAGGGAGCGAATTTAAAAAAATCAAATAGGTTTTTAGTTGTTTAATAATATTTTTGAGGTGGTCATTTTAATATCTTCGTTCACGGGCGAAGTATCGACCTAGTATCGCAATCGAAAACTATTTCTTTTGTATTGTCGAACGTAAATCCATATTATATATATATATATATATATATATATATATATATATATATATATATATATATATATATATATATATATATATATATATATATATATATATATAGTTTAATTTTTGCGTTTCTTTGACCTTTCCTTTATGTTTTTAATTTATTTCCTTTCAAAGAGAGGAAATTTATTTTTCTTGGGGATATGGTCAGAAGTAAATAGGTTAAGGGAAAAAAATTATTTTGTAATTTTGTCGTTACGACGTTTCGGCCTGGGTGGGCCTTCATCAGGTACATTTTGACAAACAACTAATATCTAAAATACAAACTTTTTGTTTTTTTTTTCTTTATTTTTTTTTATTTTATATATATATATATATATATATATATATATATATATATATATATATATATATATATTTATTTATATATATATATATATATATATATATATATATATATATATATATATATATATATATATATATATATATATATATTATTATGAGAAGGCGGGTCGAGTGATACATCATTTTAAAGCTCCTGACGAGTACTTTATAACCCTAGAATATGAAGTCAATATCTTCACCCATTACAAAATGGCGGTACTTTAAAAATTACCTAAATACCTGATTTGGATGGTCATATTTCCGAAACTAATAAAGTTAGATGTACTTAATGTGGTATTTTCTTAAAGCTCATTTAAAGATCTTTTTAATGGTAAAATAATATACAGGGTTCTTAAATAAAAAAATATGTAGTTTTTCTTCTACCCTGTATATTACTACCAGTATCACCATTAAAAAGACCTTTAAAAGAGCTTTAAAATAAGAGAGATATAGCGATTTGATTTTGAAAAATTGAAATTATTTTTTGATCACCCTGTACAGGGTGTCCCATTTTGGTTGTCCCTTATGGGAAACTTGGAAACCATAAGAGATATTAAAAATCTGATACCCCATCCTCAAGCTCTTTTTTGGAGAAAACATTTATGGTAAAAACAGATCATCGCTATCGCGAAGCGTTTCAGAGATACAGGGTGATTCTCGATTTTTTCACTTTTTGAAAAGGCCCTGTAGCTTTGTTGTTATTACAGATACGAGAAAACTAATTACACATTATAAAGACACTTTTTTCCGTAGAATCCAGTGGCGTAGCCAAAACATTTTTTGAGCTGTCATTTTTGACATATGACCCAAACATGTTTTTTTTTATTAGGGACACCTTATAAATGATTAAGTAATTAAATTGCTTGTTTTTTTCTGATTAAAATAATATATCATAGTAGGTGGTGTAATAAATTTTTTACGTCAAATATTGGAATAATTATGATTTTAAAGACGCATTTTTTTATTTTAAAATTTAAAAATTTCCTACCACTTTATTTATAAATATATAAGTATGAAATTTTGGTAAATAATATATATGATGTAGAAGATTATTAATACGCATAATAAAATGATACACGGTGTCTCAACAAATTAAAATATTTTTTTATTTTAAAATTTAAAAATTTCCTACAATTTTATTTATAAAAATAAAGGGATGAAATTTTGGTATTTGATAAATGTGATGGTGAGAAATATTATTATACATAAAAAAATGATACAGGGTGTATCATGTAAAATTAAAATGATTTTTTTTTATTTTTAACTTTAAAAATTTCCTACAATTTTATTTATGAATATATAAGGATGAAATTAAAAATAATAATTTTTATGTTTAAATTTAAAAATTCATAGCGTTGTTATATGAATTTGAAGCAAAAAAATTTGGTACTGTATTAGTATGATAATGTTGTATAAAAAAATAAAACTCAAAGTTATACAGGGTGTCTCAAAAATTTTCGATTTTTCTTTTGGCTTTAAATTTTTTTTTGTTTTTTTGCCCTATTGGTAAAGTTGACATGGAGAATTCATAAAAAATAAAAAATCAAAAATTAAAAAAACTTGATAAATTTTTAAGTTTAATTAATATAACTTGTTTATTATTGTTGTTGTAAACTAATGTTTTGTTTTTTTCTACGGAAATGTCTCCTGAGCTAAGGGATGATAGATTCCTTTTAAAACAAAAATATAAAACAATTTAAAAAACAGATAGAAGCCGCAATGCGTCTTTAAAATCATAATTTTTCCAATATTTGACGTAAGAAATTTATTAAACCACCTACTATGATATATTATTTAAATTAGAAAAAAACAAGCAAATTAATTACCTAATCATTTATAGGGTGTCCCTAATAAAAAAAAACATGTTTGGGTCATATGTCAAAAATGACAGCTCAAAAAATGTTTTGGCTACGCCACTGGATTCTACGGAAAAAAGTGTCTTTATAATGTGCAATTAGTTTTCTCGTATCTGTAATAACAACAAAGCTACAGGGCCTTTTCAAAAAGTGAAAAAATCGAGAATCACCCTGTATCTCTGAAACGCTTCGCGATAGCGATGATCTGTTTTTACCATAAATGTTTTCTCCAAAAAGAGCTCGAGGATGGGGTATCAGATTTTTAATATCTCTTATGGTTTCCAAGTTTCTCATAAGGGACAACCAAAATGGGACACCCTGTACAATATTTGATCTTGATTTGACCTACGTATGATATGGCAGACTTTTATAATCTTGTTACACATTTTAAAGTTTAAAGTGTTAAAAGTGTCAAAATAAAATCAATTTAATTTTACCTCTGCATTTTTCAAAAAATCAAATATCACAAAAACGAATAAAATTAGACACTTAGTACTATAAACAAACTTCAGTTATTTGTTAAAGTTGAATCTAAAACCGTCATAAAATATAGGGTGTTCCATTTAAAATAAGGGAGATATGGCTATTTGATTTTCTGCAAAATTGAAATTATTTTTGATCACCCTGTACAATATTTGATCTTGATTTGACCTACGTATAATATGGCTGACTTTTTATAATCTTGTTACAGATCTTAAAGTTTAAAGTGTTAAAAGTGTCAAAGTAAAATCAATTTAATTTTACCTCTGCATTTTTCAAAAAATCAAATATTACAAAAACGAATAAAATTAGAAACTTAGTACTATAAACAAACTTGAGTTATTTTTTAAAGTTGAATCTAAAACCGTCATAACATATAGGGTGTTCCATTTAAAAAAATATAACTTTGATACGTCACACTTTTTTGAGACACCCTGTATAGACTAAAATAATTTTATACTATGGTCTTATCCGACCTGTATATGTTCCAGTATTTATTTTTTTTAAAACCCCATGGTTATCCAGCTACATACCGTGTCGAATATGGTGGGCCACCCTATATATATATATATATATATATATATATATATATATATATATATATATATATATATATATATATATATATATATATTATATTTATATTTATATATATATATATATATATATATATATATATATATATATATATATATATATATATATATATATATATATATATATATATATATATATATATATATATATATATATATATATATATATATATATATATATATATATATATATATATATATATATATATATATATATATATATATATATATATATATATATATATGTATATATATATTGTAATTTTCAACTGGCAGGATTTGTATACCTTAAACTCAAGACTTTTTGTCGTGTTTTTAAATTACTTCTTTATAAGATAATACATTTTGGAAATGGGTCTAGCTGACGCAACTTGGCCCGCGTTTACGCTACGCTACTGACGGCATTGAAGTTAAATAAAACCTTACTGCTGTATTTAGTTTCCTGCGACTTTGTGGTGTCTTGACAATAAAATATTTAAAAATGACGTCTGTGGTGGCACTATAGCGTTGTCTAAAAGGTGCTGTAAAATGCAAAAACCGAAATAATTGAAATTATTTAAAATGTTCCTAACATTTCGAAATAAAAGTCAGTAAATATTAGAAGAAGTAGGTTTTATATTTTTGGATAACAAAGTACTTGTCAGGAGCTTTAAGATGATGTGCCACAAGACACTCCTTTTCCATTTAAATTATTTTTCAAAGATGGCGTCCAGCAGCCATCTTGATATTTTCATCTGTCAATTTCACTCTTCTTTATGGTATGAGCAAGTTTTTAATTGCATTAAGCGGAAACTTATTAAAGCATTTTTAAACTACCGGTGCAGAGTCCAATGGATTCCATCAAAGCGTTTTTATAAAATGCGCACTTTTATTCAATTGCTTATTGGATTTATTAAACTTTAAGACCGATGGAATTGATTGACATTTAGCAGCTGTACAAAAAGTGAGGTTAAGGTTTGAATGTTTTTTTTACTTAAAACTACGAAATTTAGGTTTTGTAAAAAAATTTAGCTTATATATACATAATACTTTTCTCTAGCGACAACAATAATAAAAATATAAAAATTAGTACGAAAGGAAAAACAAAACAATCATGCGGAACATTGACAGTTACAGAACAAACAGCAAACCATTTTTAATTCGTTCCATCGGATCTGTCAGAATATGCTGTGACGTCATTTAACATTCAGCGTACGTTTTATCGATGGAATTAAAAACTTGCCCTATGTCGGTATGCATTAATTTCATATTCCAATGTTTTAATTTTAGAAATTCATCTGTTTAGAAAATAACAATGATGGGGGGACATTAAAGAAATGCACTGTATAATACTTACTGCTGCAAATGCCCAGCAACTTGCACAAAGTCCTTGAGATTTTACTGGAGTTACAGCTCCCACTTGTCTCCAATCAACGCTAGTTGGGATAACGACATTGGCACTGGGGATATATGTGGAAGGGGTGGGAATGTTTACTTTTGGTAGAGTGGTTGTATTAAAACCATTTAGCATTTGGTGAAATTCGTGATGAAGTAAGTCACCATAAGGGTTAAGCTGCTGGACATAGTTTGTATTTCCTTTGCTGTATTCTTGGTTAAATTTTGCGATTTTGGCACGATTTTCAATGAACACTTCTCTTCGAAATTTTTCTATTTCTTCTGTGGGATAACTTTTCTTGTAAGTAAGCTGTAATAGAAAAAATATATTTATAACTAAAGTGGCTAATATATCTTAGCGAAAACCAGTCGCGGCTCGTCCATATAGTCATTCGGTCAATGACCCACCTAATTTGTAATTGTAAATCAAAAAATAATATCAAGCAATTAATCCTAACATCCTAACAAACAAAAGTACACACGGTCAGTGTATTATATGACCGGATTTTCTGAATGAAATGCAAGATGCCACAAGCCAAAAGAGAAAGAACGAAGACGCAAAATACAATAGTAAAGGTCAACGCCTAGCGGCAACTAAAGCAACCATTTCACCACCAGGCGCGTTTCATCAGGTATGGGCAGGAAACCCAAAATACTCAGTGGATGCTGCTGTCTCTTCGTCGTTTTTAAATTTTTCTTAGGTTATGTGCTGTTTGTTTATTTTATTTATTATTTTATGGTAATATGTTTGTTGGCCGTTGTTGGTGAATTGTATCTTTGCGTCGTTTTATCGCACATTGCACGTGCTTTTTTATTAACAATGGGTTCAACAATGCAAGTGGTTCTCTAACATTTGAAAAGCGATTAGAAACGGGACGTCCAAAACCTGACCTGTAACTAAAACAGACCACCAACCAACAAGGATTCAGATTGGATTTGCGGGTGCAATATAAGAAAAGGCTTTTTGTTTTCCATGTATTTTATATAGTATAGATGCTAATAATGCTTTATGGACTAGAACCGGCGTTAATACCTAAAACATTTAAAAGAAAAAGTGACAAGCCGCGCCTGGCGAAAACATAAACGATATTTTATCTTTATTTTTTTAATCATAATCTGCTTGTTTAACAATAAGTGATATAGTCAGCATCAAGCATGCCGCAAAAAAGGAATCAAATTTTGTTTGTTGCGTTTCAATGCGCTGCTTTTAAAATTAATATAAATTAATAAGTATTTAAGCATATACCAGTCCAGTTCCACCCCTGTACTAATTATGACGCATTTTGGTTGGATCGTTTTTTAGATAATTGACCATACCTAGTCGTGTTTGTATTCAGTTCGAAAGAAGCATGATGCTACATGTCCGAAATTAACAGGAGTAAAAAACAATAACATCAGGTCATATTAAAGTTTATAAAACTTGGCAACTTTGCAAAAATAATTTTTGAATTCATCATGTTCAGTTACCCATTACAAAAAATTTGGTTCATTTATATATGACGGTTGCTAAAATAATGCACCGTTCCAGTTTTTCTACTAACCCTGTAAATAAGTACAAATGATGTAAGTTTAACACAGCCCATCATCAACAACCACCCAAGCAGCAAGCTGACTGAGTCATTTTTGGTCACATTTGGTCAGCAAAGACGTCATAAGATGACGACAAAATGACGTTAAATTGACCTCCCTAAGTCACAGACAAAAGACTTCCCGTTAATGACGTCATAATGACGTCTTTAAGATGACGAAAAATTGACGCATATACTTTTTTAAGCTAAAATGATACGATAGTTTATTTAAAAATTGAAATAGGAAAAAACTCATTACTGCTTGCAATTTCCTTGCATTGCAGCAAAAGTATAAATTGCATCTCTCGGGATACTGTCCAACCTGGAGATGCAGACAGAGACAAGAATGAGACGCGTTACTGGTCCTGGAAATTTGTCCAATACATTTTATCTCTCTCTGGTTAGTAATGGTAATCGCTAAGGGTGCAATCATCGCCTTTTCATGGTTGCCAAGTTGTTTACAATTTCTGCATGTAAACTTTATTGTCTTTCTTTGGCTAAAAGCTGATTATACTATAAACCAAGAATCGAATATTTTTAACTTGACAACGTTGCCGCAGGCAGTCACGCCGAAATGTTATTCGATATTTGTGTTTGATATTTTTAATGGCCGATTTGTTTGGAGAGTTTGTTTACATTTTTTGTGATTTATTGTGTGTTTCGTGGTTTTTTACCTTTGATTGGACTTTGATAATTGACTTTTATTAGTGATCACAGTGTATATATTAAAATTGTGCTTTTCAACAGATAATTTAAGGTAATATTGACATGGTTATCTGTAAGAAATAATCTTTATGAAATCCAAATAAATGACATTTTTAATTAGGTGTGTGTAATTATTGAACTAAACCCCAATATTTTATATTAATAGGAAACAAAAACAAGTACCTAACATTAAGGGCAAAAATGGCACAGCTATATAATTTGAATTTGGCGGGCAAACGATAAAGTCGACTCACGCGCCATCTGCGTTTACCTTCCTTGAAGGCAGACAAGGAAGGCCCAGCAGCTATCTCTCTCTCGGATAATTAATTTACATTTAGTTGCTCGTCTCATTCTTGTCTCTGATGCAGATTTAAGCATTAGCCGAATATATTTCTTTCAAAGCTAATTAAAATCACCAACCGCAGACCGGTCTCGAACTATTTTGGTCTCGTCGGTACGGTGTAGGCGATAAAAAGCGAATATGTTGAATGAGGGTAGTAGTTTACTGTCCATTGCGCCATCTATCGGTAGAGTTTTTTCCATTTCAATTTTGTAAAATTATTTGTCTTATTTTTCTGTCATATAATATTTCGGTTGGATTTTGGCACGAATCATATAATGCCACAAAATTTTTCTGGCGGGTTTTCTAAACATAACGTCATTAGATTTTTATGAGCTAGACGTCACTTCAACGATGTCAAAAACACGTCATTAAAATGACGTTAAAATGACGTCATAATTTTGTTCTGATGACGTCCAATGACCAAAAATGACCAAAAATTACCAAAAATGACTTAAAAATGACGTCATAATGACGTCGGCTTGCTGCTTGGGCAAATGTTTACATACAAAAGCACAGAATAACTATCTACCGCAAATTGTAGGAACCTATAGGGTTTCTGTAGTAGATGAGATGTGTGTTTGGGGCATTTTGATGCTATCATAGTATGACTCACAGCGTTTAAGCTTTATCACGAATGGGTTGTGTAAAAAAGTATGGCCAAGGCAACGATTACTTCTTTTGCGTATTAATTTTACAGAAGTGAGTCAAGAAGATATAATCCGTTTTTAATCAGATTACTCACACATTCCACAGATGAGAGTTGGCTCGAATACTGACAATCGGTATTCGAATACTGGAAAAAAGTATTCGAATCCTGAAAAAAGGACATCACCTAATTATTGTTACCACGCTCCTTAAAAATAAAAAAGGACCTCACGTATTTTTTACCACTCAAAAAAAAGGTCCTCATCTGAGATTTTTATACTTTTTCCGTTTTTTCGCTTACAACATTCTAAAATTTACCATCAATAATGACAATTTCGGTATTTGAATACTGGTATCTACATTTCGGTATTCGAATATTCGGTACGCCGGTATTCATGCTCAAAAAAATATTCATCGAATACTGAAAAAGTATTTCAATACAGAATCCCAAATACCGACCAAAAAGTATTCTGCCGAATACCAAATACCAAACATACAAATGTATTCGAATACCGGCCCAATGTATTCTGAATACTATTCAGAATCCTAAGTATCCGAATACGACGCAACTCTGTCACAGATACAGAATATCTATCTTAGATTTCCATAGCGGTAGTAACCATAAGTAAAAAAGGCATTAGACACTAAAGCGTAAAAACCATTTTTGTCCGACCGTTAAAAAATACTCTTTTCTTTTTTGTTTTAATAAATGACAGCCCTAATAGAATTTAAAGTTCAAATTAATGGATAGAGGCACAAATTTAAAGGCTCACAAGTTAAAGAAAATACAGTTTCTACTTAGCTGATGTTTCGAAAAATGTATTTCCTACTTCAGAGCACTACTCTTTTTTGGTCCTTATCATGAAGATTAAGTATTTATTTTTAGAACACTACATAAAGTGTTAAAAAAGTAACTTTTTTAACAGTTTTACGGTTTTGTCACACTTTCATTGTTTTGTTTTAATCAATGCCGGATCTAGTGTAAATCCGTACAGCAACGCAAATTTAAGGTGAAAAGAAAGTATCGGCAGAGCGAGATGGGCGCAAATTTGTATGTATTGATGACCTTTTTTTTGCTCTTCAACTTTTTTCTATGAAAAAATTATAGTATTGGTATCGCTTATTAAAGGTCGCAACATTTAATTTTGCTTTGGTAGAAAATACGCCTTTATATGGCATTGATTTTAGTGCCTACTAGAACTTCTTTTAATAAGAACGTATGTAATTTAACTGTATTGGCGACGTTAACTAATTCAAAAGATCAAGTTTCCGTCAAGGCCGAGTTTATAAATCGGAATTTATTTTTAGTATTAGTAATAGTATTAACCTAACTTAAAATTAGAAAATTTTTGGTAGCAATTATTAGATACATTTAACAAAAAATAAGTAATGAAACTTGAATAAAAAGGAGTTACCGGTTTCAACCTTTTTATGGCACATAAGCAATTAATATTTTTCCTTATTTTAGTCTTAAGTTTTGGATTTTAAAGAATTTCAAGGTCGTTTCTTAAGGCTAGAAAATGAAAGTGGATTTATAAACACTTCAATTTAAATGTATGTTCTTGAATCTTGTGACTAATGCTATTAGGTACTAATACTAAAATTAAATTCTGATTTATAATAAACGTGGCCTAAGTTTGCCGTTACTTCGTTTAGTTCATGGGTCACTAAATTTAAAATTAGGCAGTATACATTTAATAGAAATTATCAAAAATTAAAATTAATATTGATCTTGGATAACTTTAGAAATTGAAAATGTCATAAGTATAGTTAATGCTTAGTTATGAAAAAATAATTGTCCCTTAAAAAAACTATGATTTTTTCTTTGAAAAATAATGGCATATTTAAAAAAAAAGTACTATAACTATTAATTCATAAGAGTACTTATATAAAAAAAATTCTTGTATAAAATGTAAATTCAATAAGTTTTTATAAAGTTACTATTTTTAGTCACATATAAGTATAAAATTCAAGATATGGATTAATTTCAATATTTACTATTAAAGCTCCTACGCCACAAGTTTTGCTTGAAAAAAGCCTGTCCGATGTACGAAAGGATGTACAAGACACTGTGGTTAAAGAAAGTTAGGTATTAATTGTTCCATGATCTGCAATAAGTGCTTAGGTATCAATTGATAGAACTCTGATAAAACTGAGATTTTGGAAGAATATAGTAAAGCTGAGGAAGAAATAGATGTGAAATATAGATAGAATTGAAATTTTTTTGAACTGTGACTAAATTAGGTAAACAAATAAGCCTTTTTTAACACGCTTTTATTAGCTTGGGTTGTAACTATCTATCTATCTATCTATGTAACGGAATCTTTGAGCCTAATTTTTACCAACTTCCAGCGATTCAATTTCTTTGAAACTTTGCACACGTATCAAGGACCGATGACAATGCAATAATTTAAAAACAGTATCCCGTTATCCTGATTAGGACCGCCAGGATAAATAAATTCCTTTACAGATCCTCTGTGTCTCTTGACAAAATGGCGAAGGAATTTTTTAGTGAATAAACTGGAGCATTTATTTTTAAAAAACTAATTGATATATCGAACTAAAAATGAAAAATAAATAATAGTTTAAAAAAACTAAAAAACACGCTTTTATATGCAACCGAACTAAAAATTAGAAAATAATTTTTCATTACAAAGAGTTTATCACTTCAGAATAAAAGCGTGGGGTGCTTAATATATTAAATGTTATAATTATTCTATTTGCAAATATCTATGAGGGAAAAGTTATGAAAAAATAGTAAAATGCACCCCACGCTTTTTACTCTGAAGTGACAAACTCTTTGTTATGAAAAATTATTTTCTAATTTTTAGTTCGGTTGCATATAAGATCGTGTTTTTTAGTTTTTTAAACTATTATTTATTTAATGAGCAACATATATACTCAAATGCACAAAAAAGTTATTACGAGTAATTAAGGAAATTTACGTAAAAATTATCAAAAGTTGTTGCAGTATGACACTTTGACTGACCATATTTTGTTTAGAATTAACCTCAGCATTTTTACAATAAACTGTTTTGAAGATAAGGAATTAGGATTTCTTTTGTATTTTACATTATATACACCTAAATGTAAAATAAAAAAGTTATAACCAGAAATTAAAAAGATATACGTTTAGATATCGTTGAAAGTAGAAACACTTGAAGAACCATCTTACTTATAAATAGTCTTAGAGACTTGTACTATAGACCGTTTTAAAAGTAATGTTTTCTCTTTTAACTAAATGTACCATTGCCTATACCTAAAACTGCATAGAAAGGAGTTACAGAACATTGTTTGCGAAAAAAAAGGGTAGAATTGCCGAAAAATGTTTTTCGAATAATATAAACACTAAAAACTTCTACTTAGCGTCATTTTGTAAAGGAAGGATAAAGGTTCCTTTTCTAGAAACCAATGTCTATACCTAAACCCCCATGGAAAAAAATTATAGGTCAAAATATAAAAAAATTAAAAACGAGTTTTTTCCTGTTTTTTTCTCTTTGTTTTTTAAGCATATTTTTGTTGAAAATATATATTTCTTTAATTCGATTGCGATTCGATGGAGAATTTAATTTTTATAACTTTTTTATTGACTACTATCTGGAAAACGTGAGTAGTTTTCGACCTAACCTCAAAAAAACTGAAAAGGGGCTGTTTTCACCCCGTTCTCAAGAACGCACCCCTTCAAATGGTAGCAGTCCGCGGTTTTTAATAGTTGAATGGCCCATTGACCATATGAAATAATAAAACCCCTTCAACGTTGTAGTATTTTTTTAAAGTACATAATCCATAGCCTAATAGTCAAACATGGTGTTTAATAATCTACAAAAAACATTTAAAAAATATGATTTAAATTAATATTATATTTTTGGTTCCAAAGAAAGTGTCGTAAATTGGTGTATTCCTTTTATGCTTTAGAACCGCCCAGAACAACACCGTAAGTATTCCTTTTATAATCGAATTGTTCTGCAGAACCGTTCTATTACCTCTCCCCTTGCCTCTTATGCACCATCATCGAAGGAGGTGCACGAAGTGTTCTGACACTAATGACATATGCCAAAGGGCAAATAGTAAATATACTTGGTTATATTTGAAAAATATCTGTAATTATTTATTGTGGTTAATTAATTACTCCAAAAAAATTAATATAAACCACGGATGACTAAAATAAAGAAGACCAAACAAAGAACAACAAATCTATCAAATCTTATAAATGTCATGTCAACGGGCAAATCCCACAGTTTCTTAGTGTTCCTTTTAAAACTGTTTTGATCGGTTCTGAAGAACGGTTCTACAAGTTAAAAGGAATACCTACACCAAATAGTACAGCGTGTTTCATCGTCAAAGGTTTTACGGGGTATCTTGAAAACCGTAAGGAATATTAAAAATCCAATATGAGACGCTCGATCTCTTTTTTTTGAAAACAACTATACGGAAAACAGTTTATGGGCATTGCGATCCATTTCGGAGCCACAGAGTGATTTTCAGATTTTGGTCATTTTAACAATTTTCTTACTGTGGTATTATTAGTTATTTTCTATGTTGGGTAGTTTGTATATATTAATTTTTGTTTATTAGGGTCTCTTAAGGCTTTTTACAAATATTCATGAGCCCGTATTTTTTATTTAAAATTTTACTTATAATTAGCATTTTTAATCTATTTGACCTTTTTTAAAGAAGTCTTGGACAGAAAATGAAAAACAAATATTTTTTTTTGTTTAGCTACCCCAACATGATATTTTATTAAAAATTGCCCTTTATTTTCTTTAAGTTATTTTAATTTACTTTCTGCGTAAGAGCTTTTGCTAACTATGATATGAAACTTAAGAGGATAATTCCCAAACTGGACTCGACCTTGCTGGGAAAGTCTAAGGTCATCCCTCTAAGACTCTGGGATTATCCAATGGCCCTCAAAGTGGGACTTTTATAGACACTCATAGGCCAGCCTTTTGGACTATCCTAAGAAATTCCTTTAGGAACCGTTGTAAGCTACCATGTTTCTTCCCAACAGGAATGCCAGTAGATTCCCTCCTATAAAGATTCTTAGGTGATCCAATATTTTCTTTCTACAAACGTCTTTAGGTGATCCAATATTGAATATCCCACTTAAGTATCGCATTGGGATATCCCTGACATTACAGAAATGGGATATCCGATATTGGGATAGATATGGATGCCCAGTGACTTTCCAACCAGGATTTCCTCCTAAAGAAATCCTTAGATTATCCAGTATTGGATATCCCATTGAACCCACATGAAAAAAGTGCCTTTAAACATACGGCTTGAGCAAGCAGTTTTGTTACATCGACAAGTAATAGCAGTATTAGTCACGCATTTTTACATTCCGGAATTTAGTTAGATTGTCTGTCTCTCTCTCTCTTTCTCTCATGATATTTAGCTCAACCTGTATGTCCGGACTAGCCTTATTTTTGAGATACAGGGCTTTAAAAAAGTTTTTAAAAGACGCTATTTTTTAATATTTTAGGAACCCTTTACCCGATTTAGATAAAAACATAGGGTCAAGTGAATAAAGCTAAGCAAATACTTTTACTTGAAAAAATAAGAAATAAAATATACATACTCGTATTTGCATGAATAAAATAGACAATTTTATAGTATTAGCATTTGCTTAACTTTATTTACCTGGCCGATAATAATAATGTCATAAAGCGCTTGTAAAGCTCTGCCTAGAATAAAATAATGGTGTCCAGTGGCATCTCAGTAAGCACCAAAACCAACACAAAAAAAGTTAAGTAAAAGGCCTTTTATAAAGGTTTTTTTTCGGCTAAACAAATAAAAATCCAGCTTTTTAAGTCTCGTGTAATTTTCTCGTATTTAGCTTTGTTTTCAAAAACTAATATTAAAACCACTTTAATTTCGTCTAAAAATAGACAACATGATATAAAAAGCAAAAATAAAAATTAAACAATAATTTGCCTCAATTATATATATTACAGGGTGGCCCACCATATTCGACACGGTCTGTAGCTGGATAACCATGGGGTTTTAGAAAAAGTAAATACTGAAACATATACATGTCGAAAGAGGCCACAGTATAAAATTATTTTACTCTATACAGAATGTCTCAAAAAGTGTGACGTATCAAAGTTATATTTTTTAAATGGAACACCCTATATTTTATGACGGTTTTAGATTCTACATAAAAAAATAATTTAAGTTTGTTAATAGCACCAAGTGTCTAATTTTATTCGTTTTTGTGATATTTGATTTTTTTTCAAAATGCAGGAGTGCAATTAAATTAATTTTATTTTACAATATAAACTCCTTAAACTTTCAAATTTATTCCAAGATTAGGAAAAGTCTGCCTTACCATACGTAGGTCATATTGAGATCATAGATTATACAGGGTGATCAAAAATAATTTCAATTTTTTAGAAAGTCAAATAGCAATATCTCTCTTATTTTAAATGAAACACCCTGTATTTTTTCCACCACATGATGACAAACCAAATGCTCTTTCAAATGGTGTATAGGTTGCTTATACCTATCTTTTATACTTTTTAAGTAAATTCCGTTTTAACATATTTTTATTCCAAATGTCTATTTAAATGTAAGTAGGCTGTGATATAGCTATGCCTATTTACTAAGCCGTTATTGCAAAATGTAAATTTGTTGGAAAAAAGCACAAAATTAAAAGATTTTGTATTATCTGCCACTATTTTTAAAATTCACAGAAAAAAATCATTAGTTGCTTATAATGCTACTACCAATAACACTTATTTCAGCTGAATGTGGTAATGATAAAACTTGTGTTTTTAAACAATCCTAAAAACGCCTTTGGTCAGTTATGACGACATTTTGTGACCTATAACTCGTTTCTTTCATTATCCATAATCACTGTGTCAAATTTTTTAAAGCAACTATTAAGGTTATCAGATGGTTTCTCCTGGAATATTTTTCAGGATTAACTCTAGACTAAAGTAAACCATTTTTTTCACATCCTACCAGTATTATATCATCTTGTTGTTGTAGAAGAAGGATTTTTAGTTAAAATCATTGAAATTTCTTATACACTGACTAAAACACTAGTAATCAATAAATGGTCGTTGTTATTTTCTTAAGAAAAATATTAATGGCTGCTATGTCACAGCCAACTTTAATTTAAATAAACATTTGGACTAAAAATTTGTAAAAACAGATTTTACTAAAAAGCACAAAAGACAGGTGTAGGCAACCTATACACCATTTGAAAGAGTATTTTCTTTGTCATCATCATAAAATAAGACAGATATGGCTATTTGATTTTCTGAAAACTTGAAATTATTTTTTGATCACCCTGTACAATATTTGATCTTGATTTGACCTACGTATGATATGGCAGACTTTTTCTAATCTTGTTACACATTTTAAAGTTTAAAGTGTTAAAATTCTTAAAGTAAAATAAATTTAATTTTACCTCTGCATTTTTAAAAAAATCCAATATTACAAAAACGAATAAAATTAGACACTTAGTACTATAAACAAACTTGAGTTATTTTTTAAAGTAAAATCTAAAACCGTCATAAAATATAGGGTGTTCCATTTAAAAAAATTAACTTTGATACGTCACACTTTTTTGAGTCACCCTGTATAGACTAAAATAATTTTATACTGTGGTCTTATCCGACACCTGTATATGTTCCAGTATTTACTTTTTTAAAAATCCCATGGTTATCCAGTTACAGACCGTGTCGAATATGGTGGGCCACCCTGTATATATATATATATATATATATATATATATATATATATATATATATATATATATATATATATATATATATATATATATATATATATATATATATATATATATATATATATATATATATATATATATATATATATATATATATATATATTATCAAAAATCATGTCATTTTTCTTATTTACTAGGGTCACAATTGTTTATTTCTTAATCTGGAGAAAAAATAAAAACTTTATTAAAGTCATTAGCTTACTTAATATTGGCTGTGGTACTCACTGAGACGGCACTGGACCCAATGATCTTAATCTAGGTAGAGACTTCCTAAGATATTTAAAAAATACCTACTTTTTTTTAATTTTAACGCCCTCTATCTCAAAAATAGGGCAAGTTCAAACATATGTTTATAGAAACTTTTGTATATTTAGCTCTTTTAAACCCAGTTCAACGACTTGCATGATACTAATAATAAATAAAGCATTACAATAATAGACACAATGGCGTAGGTAGATAATTTCATTCATTCATTCCTGGGAGGGAGGGTAATGGACTGCTTAAGGTATATTGGAGCAATGTTTTGTATGACAAAATCCAAAATGGGATAAAGAAATTTAAAAAAACAAAAAAATATTCACCTTCAAAATGCATTTCTGGTATGCAAGTAACAACCAAAAAAAATAAAAATTGCCTCCCAGGTTACAAATACTACTTCACAACCTTTATCTGTAGGAAACCTTAACACATTTTTTAACGTTGCTGGGGGGGATAATTACCCCCTCCTTATTAACCCAAGTGAATGGATAAGTTAAAAAATACTTTATTTTAAAAAAGCACTATTACAGAAAAAATATTTTATTTACTAAACGAAAATAAAATAAACACAACTATAGAACATTACATTACATTTGTACATCCTGAGGTAAATGAATCCATGCCACCACACACCGTATGGCACTACAACTCAGCCGACTGGGATGGCCTTAGGGACTTTTTCGCCACGTACCCTTGGGACACTATCTGCTTTTCTTCCCAGGATCCTTCCGAAATCTGTAACCAACTGACCGAGTCAATTCTATTGGGCGTTGAAACCTATGTACCACACACCAAGAAAACCATCAAACCCTCTAATCACAAACCTTGGTTCACTAAAACATGTGACAGAGCTAGAATTTTAAAAGTTCAAGCAAGTTGAAGCAAGAAACCACTACCACCAAACAATCTCAGAAGCCAAAGACTCCTTTGATACCCGTATAAAAACAAAGTACTTTCTTGCTCAAATGGCAGCAAATCCTTCTGGTCTTTTGCCAAAAATATCAGTAGAAATTTCTGTACCAGTTCTTTTCCACCATTAACTTTGGAAGATGAAATTATTTCTACATCTAAAGGAAAGGCCGAACTATTTGCTAAACAATTTGCTGCCAATTCAACCCTTCATCCACCTGTCAATCATCCAATTCCAACTGTTCGCCCAATTCCTCACAAAATGCCCAATATTATTTTTAAGGTAAAACACATTAAGCGTATCCTTTCTTCTCTTAACACCAAGAAATCGTCTGGGCTAGATGGAATTCCAGCAATCGTCTTAAAAAAATGTGCTCCCGAACTTGCACCTATTTTAACCAGGCTCTTTCGAATTTCTTATAACACGGGTATTTTTCCAGACAGCTGGAGAGCTGCACGTGTCCAGCCTATTCCGAAGAAAGGATCTAAATCTCTTCCATCCAACTATAGACCCATTTCACTTCTCTCAATGCTTTGTAAAGTAATGGAGAAATCCATTAACTCGCAAATTCTTAGGTATTTAGAAAAACATAAAATTTTACATGACAGGCAATACGGATTTCGTCACAAGAGATCTACAGCAGATCTTCTTTCCTTTGTTTCACACAACTGGAACAAGTCTCTTGAGTTTCTAAGTGAGTCCCAGATCGTTGCTCTTGATATATCTAAAACTTTCGACCAAGTCTGGCATGACGCACTTCTTAATAAACTTCCCTCCTACGGTCTTCAAACTAAACTCTGCTCTTGGCTCTCCAGTTATCTTTCTAATCAACGTATATCAGTCATTGTTGATGACCACTCTTCAAGCTTTCACGAAATTAATGCTGGAGTGCCTCAGGGTTCAGTACTAGCACCAACTTTGTTTTTATTCACATCAACGACCTTCTTTCTTCCACAACCAATCCCATTCATAGTTATGCTGACGATAGTACCCTTCACTCCACTTTTCAGGTTCCCAAACCCATCTCTTTCACAGGATCTCAATTTGATATTGGATTGGGGCGCCAAAAATCTCGTTCAATTTAATGCATCCAAAACACAATCATGTTCCTTGTCGCGAAAAAATCATCAAACACTCATCCTTTGCTTATGAGTGGCCAGGTTTTGCAGAGCGGGGACACATTTAACCTTGTGGGCGTCACATTTGAGAATAACCTTAACTGGCATAAACACATTGTATATATAGCTACCGCGGCTTCAAAAAGCTTGGATTTCTTTTCCGAGTCAAAAAGTATTTTTCTCCTTCCAATTTATACACTTTGTATGTGTCCCAAATTCGACCCTTTCTGGAATATTGTTCTCATGTCTGGGGAATGGCATCCCCTACAACCCTCAGCATTCTTGATGCCATTCAAAGATGGGCTGTTCGTCTTATTAATGATCCTTTACTTACTCAAAGACTTCCTTCTCTTGCCCATCGTCGAGCTGTGGGAGATCTATCGCTCTTCTATAGATACTTTTACGGCTTCTGCTCCGACGAATTATCCAGTATAGTCCCTCCTCTTGCAGCTCCCAACAGAGAAACTCGTGGTGCCGCGCGTATGCATCCCTATACGGTCCAATTGGACAGGCCACGAACTTCCCATTTCGTTCGTTCTTTTATCTCTAGAATTTCTAGACTGTGGAACTTACTGCCAGCGGAGGTCTTTCCTTCCCCCAAATCTTCAAGTTTTTAAGTCCCGTGTTAACAAACTTTCTCTTACCTCGCTTAAGACACCCACGGTACGTTAGTATTTATGCTTTTAGCCTTCGTGTATTGTTCAAAGATAAAAAAAATAAGAATTAAAAAAAAATTAACTAACAAAAAATGAAAACTGTCATGGCTTTCTATCAAAAGAAGCCAAATTTATGGAAAATGTTAAGTTTTAGTAAAATTTGAAGTAAAAATTAATACAATAAAATATTAGCTATTTACCAACAAACAATAATAGAGACAACAGTAACAATAAGAACAATTGCTCTAAAAACAACTCGACAAGCAGGGTAATAAGGACAAATACTATTTTATAATGATATTAAATTATGTTACAGATACGGTAACAGTTATTAACGTCCAAGCATTTGTTTGCAGGGCCTACTCAAAAATAACTTTAAAAAAATAGAAAAAATGCAAAATGGGATCATATACAGGATGTACTTTTTTTTCGAGCCATATAAAAAAATGAAGTTAATGATGGTTTCTTGAAAACGAAACGTAGGGTATAAAATCTAAAAATACCATCATGTAGTAGCTAAAAAGTGCCAATGAAAAAATGTTATTAGTTTTTTAATATCTCTTCAAATAAAGTCAGAAAAAAATAAAATCGATATAGTCAAATTTTCGTTTTTGCCAAATATCTCAGCAGGCCATGAAAATTTTTCAAGTTTTTAAACGACATGTAAATAAGCTTTAAAAACACAACTTTTCCTAATTTAACCTAAGCTGTATCTCCAATAGGTACTGAGATTCCCATGCTTAGGATCCTTATCTTGGACACACTGTATAATAAAAATGGAAAATTATATTATATGTACGTTAGGCTGGCCATCTTAGGCAACTGTTAAAAATTTGTGCTGCCACCCTTTTTTTTTCACCCTTTCGGGGTCATCCCACCCAGGTCCGACGACCGCCCCCTAGGTGGTGCACTGCAGCCTGAAGGCTTATTGTACCTTGACCCCTACTCCTTCTCATTCACACACCATTCATTCCATAACTTGGATGGTTGTTGCTCGGTCCGCATCCCCGAGCAGAAACACCGTGTGCCGTTGCCCAAAACACCGCTGTCGCCGGACACCCATCCAAATTATGGGCGCGCATTCCACTGCTTAACTCCGGAGATCGACGCTCGCCGATACAACCGAAGCCGCCACAAGCGCGCCTGCTGCCACCCTTAAAAGGGTTCCATTCGATGAAAAACATACCCACTAAAATTTTATTTTGATCGGTTAACGGGAAGCAACGTTAATACAGATAAAAATAAAAAAATGGTAATTACCTAATTTTGCAAATATATCATATTTAATAAGTCAAATTATGTTATAAATTAATAATTTGTTAGCCTTTAGGCACATTTAGACTTAAATATTACCTTTTACAAATTTAGAGTGATTTATTTATAAACAAAAAATGTTCAAAAAACAATGTTATTAAAGTCATTTAAGAATATTTTATCAGGTTTACTTAAGTATGGATAAAAGTTTACTTTAAACTATTTTAAGACCTAGAATATTATCTCATTCAGAAAATGGGTTTTGTATGCTTAACAACTTAAAGTAGTCCTTAGCTAATATGTTATTATACTCATCAATTAGCTTGATACCTCTCTCAGTTGTGTCAATTACTACTTTAAGATTGTTGCCAATTTTACAACACTTGTTATAATTAACTTTCGTTATTATTCCAAGTTGGTGGTCTGTGGGAAAATTTAATTAATGAAGAAAAAATCCAAGTAACGGACATAAAGTCGTTTTTTTTCTATTTGATCTAATTCTTCTACTATTACTCGTTTAATGTCCTCTGGCTTATTTTACAGCACTTACCAGTTTCCTTTTAATTAATTAATTAATTAAAATATTTTCATCTAAGATGCTAAGGAAACATTTTCAGAATTTAGATACTATAAATTAATTTTAATTTTCCTACATGCAGCTTAAATGACACTGTTGTCTATGTTTTAATATTTTATTAATTCTTTTTAAAACTGGAGGTCGTGAATCGGGGCCTTTTTGCCAAAAGTGCTGTAGCCCAGGCTTTTATACATATAAATAATTACGAGAAACAGGCGTATGTACGTAACAGCTGATATTTCCTTTTATGTTTGTTTAAATTGATCCTAAAAGAAAAATACTTTTAAGCAGTAAATGGCTTTCGACATCCAACGTGCATGAAGAAATGCACCAGGACGATAAACTATCACATTTGATGGTATTCTTCAAAAAACAATTTGGAAAGTAATAAAAATCTTTGTAATCAACTCGGGGGTGATGTACTGCTAGGAATTGCTAAGTTATTACACAAAATAACTAGCTAAGCTATATTTATCTATGGTTATTATATTATTTCGAGGCTGCAAAATTTGTTTAGTTGCTTAAATATTAAAACCGGTTTTAAATAATTTTTTCTACTTTAGGCCAATATTATTTAAAACGTTTAAAAGAAGCAACATCAGGATGGATAAAGAGAACACTTTTACATGCGGGTTTTTTTAATAGACTGAATTTTTTAAAACATAAAATGCTTAAAGCAGGAAATTTTTCATAGAGTGAAAATTCAATTTTTTTGAAACTTCAAAAATATTTCGAAAATGTGGTGTCGATAAGGAAAATTTAAAATATCTGTTTCTAATTGTTGTTGCAGTATTGAAGCTGCACCATTTAAACACCCCAAATTAGAGCCTGTGGTGTCACAACATAAACCAAAAGGCTTATTTTTTAAATTCCAATCAATAAGAATGTCATAAACTGCCAAGTAATTGTCAAATTGTTTCTTACCGGCTGAATGCTGTAACGGAGACACTCCAAGCATTTGTTCAACTTATCCAGTAGTAATTAGTATGACTACAGAAAGTGTGTCAAGTATATTTTTATTCTTAAAAGTAACTAATTTAGAAATACATATTGTATTTACAGGCAACAGAACAGTTTGAGATTCATCTACCCCGCCTTAGCTAGGAAAAAATATAATAATAAAATATTTTGTGCACCTACCTATACCTAATATTTTGACGTGCTTGCGGCACGTGTTGCTCTAGTCCGATTGAGTTAAATTTTTGTCGGTTTTATGTTTTTAATACAAAGGAACATTTCTACAGGGTGGCCCGGTAAAAATCTTAAAAAATAACTCTATAGAGTAGAGATGGGCCACCCTAATGTACGTGTACTGAAAGTATTTAACCGCATAAACTGCTGTTCGTAGTCATTTGAAACCAAGAATAACAAACATTTTGGAAGTTGCTAAGTTGTATCCCTAAATTAATATAGATAGCACAAAATTACAAAATTCGAGTTACCTAGCTGAAGTATTAAGGGCACGATATGCGATATAAAAGGATATGCACGGGGCATGGGCGCCGGCAGGATGACTTCCAGGGGGCACAAAAGTGGATAAAAATGGTTCGTCTCTTTGTAGACAAACGGGCAAACCTCATAAAAAAATTGATGAGGAAAAAAAGTCCTCACCTTCAAAATACAGTACTTTCACATACATATATCCTCAAATTATTTCGATGAGCTCCTCCCGGCGCTCATGGTACCGGGTCTTAGATTAAAAATTTACACCTCTTTATCTTTTCTACACAAAGAAAAATAATAAAAATTATTTCTTGAAATGTCGACTTGGCTTTTTCTTTTTAACTATTCCAAAAATAATGCAACCGTTACTAATTCTTCTGTTACTGTTATATTCCGTTTTAGTTATAAATACGAGACATGTCTAGTTAAAATAATCCTACTAAAGAACCTAAATTTTAATTAATTAAAATTATTTTAAAGAGGTTACAAATCATTCTACTTAAGAGTAAGAGTAATATTTTTTATTTATTATAATAAGTCTTAAGACCAATATAAAACAATTTAAGACCATGACTAGAGACTTCAAGACGTTTACTTGTATGCAATATTATGGCTACTAATTACATATTTAAAGACTTATAACTTCGTCTTTATTACCATTTTAAACCATGTAACAGCTTTAACAAGATGAATTATGATGATCCAAAATAACTTCGCTGTTTTAAGTAAATGACTTATGTATAGTGAAAAAATTCACCCGCGAAACTAGAAAAGTGGGCGAATTATTCTTAGGCGGACGATTTATTTCTTTATTAGCTTTTGGCAATTACGGATCGTTTTTCATGTATGTCGACTCGGTCCTCTGTCAGTGATTCGCTCTTTAATGTGCGATGATGTTTGTTTTAAGAAAATTAGTTAAAGTCGAGTTATTACGGTTTTCGTGTAAACTTACGTCGATCGATTTTTGACAATGTGTCTACACGAGAAGCAAAACGGCGGCGGTGGCAAAGCAGAAGCGTAGCGTTTTCACATTGGCGGGAACCGGGCGACGAACCTACGCTATTGAAGTGTATGGAGTCTTATGAGAACTTTCACACGTTAAGAATTAAGAAAGACGGCAAACTCAAAGGCTTCATATAATTTTTATCAGTCTGTCCAACGAATCCGGCTTAGTGTGTAACGAGGGTACAGAAATTTTGCTTTCTTATTGGCTGAATCTTTTTACGCCACCTTCAAGGTCATTTACGCGGAAAGTTCGATTAACTTTTACTTTCGACGTAACGATCTTGATATTATAAAGTAAAACCCTAATTTTTCCGAATTTTCTTATTATTTCGTAGGTTTCTTATGTTTATTTATGAATAGAGTAGAATAAATAATAAAATAAATTAGAAAAAATGAGTTAGGTTTCATCATGTTTTATGAATGTTTACATGGTTTATTTAATTTATTAGTGTAAAATTGGACAAACCAAAATTGACGCCTACTTTTTTCTTTTTACTATTAAATATTTTCTTTACTTTTACTAAATAAATATTAACGCAAAAAAGTTTTTAAAAAATATAAAGTCTCCATTTTTTTAAACACAACATTTTTACATCAATTTCCATGAGGACGAAGAATTTTCGCACGAAATAGCGCATTACGCTTATGCTACGCTTTTATTTTCTGGTGTGGTCTCCCTCTGACCCGTCTTGTGTATAAGGTGGCTCTTTCTTAAGGCAGGATTTCCCGCTGAACCCGCTATCTTTATAGTTTTTTTTCAAAACAGTGTTATAGGAAAGCGAATGGACCATATAATAAAAAAAAATATAGATAACACCGGGTGTCTGAAAAAATGTTACGCACGAAAAACATTTTTTATGATACCCTTGTATATTATTGCAACAAGGTGTTTTAAGTATTTTTGCTGTTTATGTGTCATAAACAAAGTGTATAGTTGGTTAATTTACTGTTATAAATTAATAAAATTAACTGAACAAAAACAGTTAAAGGTAGAGAAAAATAAGTTTCACTTTGTGATTGTAACTTTTCATGCTCTATTCAAGCGTAATAAACTTAAAAGTAAAAAAGTCAATATTGGATCTCCACTTAAGCTCACTTTTACCTTTCATTTTATTTTATAACAGTTGCATAGGGCTTAAAAAGTTAGCGGTGAACGGTGAGAGTCATTTTGCCCTACTTAAACAGTTTTTGGTCAGTAAATCGTCAGAATTTAAAAATTACCATTTTCAATTGTTTTTCACTTTTGAACTATTAACCTAAACAGGGTGATTAATATATAATAACAATTGAACATCGGGTTTCCCATTTATGGCAAAAAATGTACTTTTTAAAATGAAACACCCTGTGCATTCGAAAGATCTGACAAAAAGCTTTTAAAAATCTTTATGTGTGAACTTTTACTAGTTTCGTAAATATGGCCATCCTCAGGATAGTAAACTGGCACTTTTAAATAAAGCACCCTCTACATTACATCACCATTAAAGATAAAGATAATTTAAAGAGATTTTAAAAAATGCCACATTTAATATGTTTATCTCTTATAAAGGGTTTTCCATTTTTAACGCTCGAAGTTTGACAACGGCGCGTAACTAAGGCAAGAATGATACAATTTAAATTTAATTAAAATTTTCGTTAAAATTCGGCGAAGAACTCACTTAGTAGTGACATTTTACTATGGACCGCTACTCGATTGAACAACGCGTAGAAATCGTAAAAACTTATTATCAAATTCGGTTCGCCAAACGTGCCGTGCACTGCGTTTTATTAATGGTATTCCCACCTAGGTCCTGCAATTTAACTCTGTTGTGGCCCTATTTCCGAAACTATCAAAAATTTGATAGATCACATGTTGTTGATTTTTTTAAAGCCATTTGATGGATTTTGAAATGGTGATATAATATACACGGTTTTCAATTTACAAAAAGTCCATTTTTTTCAATAAATCAAAAACCCGATGTTTAATAGTTTTTCTGTTGGCAGCACGTTAATTATCGTAAAAAATACTACAACTTTACCAATTTAACCAACTTTGTATCTCCAATAATAAAGAAGTTAGCAATAATGCCGACCTAAGTTTGATTACCCTGAAGAGTAAGAAAATACTTAGACAAAATTGCATATAATTATTAGACGAAGTTAAATGTATAATAATCTACATTACTAATAAAATTCGAATCAGAAATGAAATAATGAATATAACATACAGGGCGATTAAAAGTTGTACATTTTTTTCAAAATTTTAACACCAGATAATAACAATTACACCGAAGTTATAGCTTGACCTTTTCTAAACATTTTTTTATTTAAAAGAGATATCGCTATTTATATTAAAGTATTTTTCTATTGAAGCTTATGAAAAAATCGAGCATATGCCGTCATTTTTGTGAATATTGTTCGTTAAATCAGTGGAGACACCGGAAAACTATATTTAAAATATGGTGAAGTCGCTTAACCAAGTTTACCACTACAGAATTTTCAGCCAAATAAGCTTTGTCGGCATTAGCTACTCATAAAAATAACCCCTTAAAAGACCAATAAAACGATTAACGGTAGTCGGGATAGCAGGGTCTTATTTTAAAAGTAATAATACGACATTGTTCCTTTAACTTCCGTAAATTGTGGTTAATCACTTTATTGCAGGAGCTATTCTTATCTTTAAGGGTTTTTTTTTAATTAGTATATCATGTTGACATAGCATAAAAGCTTTAACAGACTATACTTTATAAATTATCAATGTCTATATGTGTACCGGACGCGATCTATCTACGGGTATGTTTTTCGACCTTCTGAATCAGAATTCAAGTCAGTTTAGGCCGTACACCAACCAATTTCGAGTAAATTGCAAAAAACCGTAATAAATGAGTGAAAATTTTCGCTTTTTTTTACGGCTTTTTGCAATTTACTCAAAATTGAAAGGTGTACGGCCTAAACTAACTTGAAATTCGGATTCAGCAGGTCAACAAATATGCCCCAAGGTCGCGTCCAGTGTAGAGAAACTCCTTATTTATATACAGGTGTCCCAGGATAGGTGTTACAAAGGACAAATCGACCAAAAGTTTTTAAATTTTAAAACGAAATTTTGGGAAAACTGGTCGCATGGTGCAAAACTAGTAAATACAAAATTTTTCTGCAGTTTATTATTATACAAGGTAAGTTATAACTAAAAATATAAAAAATGCCCAGGAACCAATTACTTTTATTTTTTTAATTAAAACAAAATTGTATAAGTAATTAATGAAGAGACGTAAATATCATGTCAAAGTTTGAAGTTATAGCATGACAATAAAAAAAATAATTGTAATTTTTTTACATTACGCAATTCAACTTAAATAATGGACAAGAGAGAACGAAATTTAAAAGAAAATTTCATAATTTTAATTTTGGTTTTTATAATTAGCTGCCATAAGCCATGTATTTTAAAAACTGTTAATGCGTAATGTAATAATGGTCAAAAATATATATTTTTTTACTTTAATTGTTAAACTTTAAATTTTGACATAAAATTTAATTCTCTACAACATTTACTTATACAATTTTGTCCTATTAAAAAAAAGGTACTTTACTCTTGGTCATTTTTCATATTTTTAGTTATAACATGCCCTGTATATCACCAATATGAGTAAAATTTTGTAATTATCAGTTTCTCGACCCGCTGAATCCGAATTTTAAATCAGTTTGGGCCGTACCCCCTTCAATTTTAAATAAATTGCAAAAAACTTAAAAAATAGAGGAAATTTGTATTTTTTTAAAGTTTTTGCAATTTACTCGAAATTAGGAGGTGTACGTCCTAAACTGAGGGTCAAAAACATACCCGTAGATAGGTCGCGTCCGTGCGCATGAATTTTTTTTGTGCTGGTGTAATTTATCTAATAACCATAACGTGAGTCTTTCAATTTTTCTTTAGATAGTTATAGTAATTATGCTACTGAAGACCATCTTAAACCTTCCTTATTACCATCACAAAATAGCTTAAATTGCTTCAAGATCTTAATAAAAATCGTTTATTACTAGTGAAACCCATTATACATAGGGTGACAATAATTTAAATAGTATAGTTGTTGTCTTAGAAATTATACTTATGGTTAAAAGAAAAATTGCTTAAGATTTCTTACTAACTGTCAGTAGACGGACCCAGAAAAGTTATCTCACACTGTAAGTAAGCTGTCTTCTATTTTAGAGGGAAATCTTTGGGATCAGTAATATTGTTACTTATGATTACAAAACTTCTTTCTCTGTATACCAAGGTTTTTGTATAATGGCCTTAGTTCATATACTTACGAAATGCGATTTGCGAATTGCAAAATGTGTTCTGGTTGGTCAATTTCTAACGACTTTCGAATGTGTCGTTTGGTCACTCAGAACACGTTCCGCAATTCGCAAATCGCATTTTACAAGTATATGAACTATTTTTGGACATATTTCCGCCTCGTGCCTTGATCGCTCTTAAGTTCGCCACTGATCGTGACATAAAAAACAGAGTGTTTTATTTAAAAAATCATACTTTTTTCATATCTTGTACGTCTTAAGAGATAATAAAAATTCGATTACAGGTTCAAAATATACTGATGTTTTAATTTAACTCGTACGATAAAACAAAAAAATTGGACAAATATAAAATTATATCATTTTACCCCGTATATAGCAGCAAGCAAATTAAAATCTTACATAACTTTGGAATTAATTACAGGGAAAAATATTATGTAAACCTATGTATGTACTTACTATTCAAAAATATTGTACGTTACAACCAAAAAAATAAGTATTGAAGTTTTCCTTCTGACTTTTTAGCATACATATTATAAGTTTTCACTTTAATAACGTAAATTATGGTCATAAGATCTTTTTTACCTTAAATGCCTTCCATTCTTCTTCAATTAGGTTTTCCAAACTCAGGGGAGTCAGTTTTTTTGTTTGTGCTTCGATATACTGTGGTTGTTGCATTGCCTCTAATGAAAATCTGGGACCTTCTAGTCCAACACTTCCTGAGATGCTATGTCCTCCTAATCCGATACCTCCTGAGATACCATGACCTCCTACTCCGAGACCTCCGGAAATGCTATGGCCTCCAAGTTCAATACCACCTGAAAAACCACGTGGTTGTACGCCTGAAGCCGCTACATGTGGAAGTGCTAGAAGATGAGTTCTTGCACGACGACCTCCCGTAAAAATATCGCGTGAGTTACGAGACTTATTTTTACTTCCTGTTGATAACATAACCATAAAAGCAAGCAGAAGGAGAATCTTCATGGTTACAATATCTGAAATTAAAAGGAACAATGTTTAGCAAGGTTGGAAGAAGCCAAAATCTTCTGTACACGGTTTTCATGTATATTTTGCCACTTACTTATAAAACTCTGCTTATAACAATAATTTAAGAAGATAGAACAAAAACTTCTTGTAAATAATTTTTATAGGTTTTTATCTATTATTTTCTAAGCATAATAAAAGAAATAAATGAACATTAAAAAGTTAAGAAAAATTAAAATGTCTTTAAAGGCCATATTCATCAAGCTCTGATAAATATTTGTCAAAGCTTGGTGAATACGGCCGTTAAAAGAGCTTTAAAAAATACCACATTTAATATACTTATCTTTATTAGTTTCGGAAAGGTGTGTGTTAAATTAACAAAATAGTAGATATAATTTCTTCTATACCTACTGGCACTAAGCTTAGTGCCTACAGCTACAAGCTTGTGGATATACAGGGTGTCCGGAAAGGTGAGGACATAAATGATGGGGGTGATAGAGTAAGCCGAAATATTGTTAGTACTTCTTATAAAAAAGTTCAATCGCGCTTCGATAGGTAGATATTGACCTTTAAAGTTGGTATCTAAAAAATATAATTTAATTATAACTTTTAAACTATCTCCACTGTACCAATGGTATTTAGGCAATTACATAAACTCATACTAGTGTTTCTTTCCAATGGTCAACCGCTGTTCAGTAAGTCCTTTAATTTTTGCATTTTTAACCCAGACACACAAATTTGAAATTTGACTTTTACCGTTTATTAAACAGGGTGCTTTATATACAGGGTGATTCACGGTCGATGGTAGGTAAGACGTTTATGGAAAACGGAACTCATATTTTTTTGAAAATTTAGCATCTTACATTTTCTTACCTGTTCTATCGATCTAAAATATTTTTAGCATTGCGACGTTGCCGGTTCTATCAAAAGTCCTAGAAACTTTATTTTTTTAAATGGAACATCCCCTATATTAACAAGTTTTAATATTCGCTCTTTTTTATAATACTTTTTTGTTAATATTGCCCTATACCTATCTCTATCGGTTTTCGAGATAAAAAATAATTTGTTTTAAATATGGCCCAAAACATGGCCCTAATTTAACTTAAGTAAATTAGTACTCTCAATTCATGAAAAATTGATGTTTTGGTGGTGGTTTAGAGAGACACGATGTATTTAATTTAAACCGAGAAATCAACTCCATACCATACAGGGCGTGTTAAAATTATTATTATTTCCGTTCTTAAAAGGGGTCAAAAGATATATTTTTTAAAAGAAACCCCTGCATATTACTTAATAAACTAAAAAATGAAAAAGAACGCTTTAAAATGACATATTATGTCCCTTATCCTAAATCATCAAGTTTTCTTAATAAAGCCGCTTTTTTGTAAAAATTATTTTTTAAAGAATTTAATTTTAAGTAATTGGTAAAATTTTCTGCAACTTTTGGCAATGATTTGATCACACTGTCCGTGTAAAATAAATAATTTTGTAAGAACATTGTTTGAATAATCAATATTTGCGTTCATTTTTGAAGATTATTTTAAATACTGTTAATAACTGCTATAAGTTACTTATAAAAGTCGACAAACAGTCATAAGCTTAATACTTCCATGGTTACTTAAAATTGAATTCTTTAAAAATATTTTTTTACAAAAAGCGGCTTTATTAAGAAAACTTGATGATTTAGGTATACAGACATGATATGTCATCTTAAAGCGTTCTTCTTCATCTTTTATTTTATTAAGTAATATACAGGAAGTTTCATTTCATAAGATATGAAGCCAATTCATAAATACATTGGGTCTGTCTAAATCACCACCAAAACATCAACTTTTCATGAATTGAGAGCACTAATTTACTTAAGTTTAATAAGGGCCATGTTTTGGGCCATATTTAAAACAAATTATTTTTTTATCTCGAAAACCGATAGAGATAGGTATAGGGCAATATTCACAAAAAGTATTATAATAAAAGAGCAAATATTAAAACTTGTTAATATAGGGGATTTTCCATTAAAAAAAAAAGATTCTAGGACTTTTTGATAGAAGCTGCAACGTCGCAATGCTGAAAATATTTTAGATCGATAGAACAGGTAAGAAAATGTAAGATGCTTAATTTTCAGAAAAATTCTGTGTTTCTTTTCCCCAAACGTCTAACCTACCATCGACCGTTTCTTAATTTCTTATATTATTTTTATAATAATTAGTTTTTTTAAATGCTCAAATGATAATAGTTTAAAAAAATATACTAAATATAAATCAAAACTCGGTTTTTCTCTAAAATTTTAAACTACTGGTGAGCAAAAAATGTTTGTTTTTTTTTATAAGAGCTAGGTTCTTTAATATAGAGATAAAAATAACATCAATAAAGAATATTATACAGTCAATTTAACAGGTCGTACAACAGACACCTCATACTGTGGCATGCGTGATCAACGTAATGTTGCTTAAAAATTCGGATTATTATGCGAGATAACATGGATCGCGCATGCAACACTAGGTAATGTCAAGTTATTGAAAAATATCTATATTAATAAAAAAGTTATAAAAAAACCAAACATATAAAGAGTGACCAGGAGTAAAGTACCTTTATTTTTAATAAATAATAGTTTAAAAAAACTAAAAAAACACGCTTTTATATGCAACCGAACTAAAAATTAGAACATAATTTTTCATTACAAAGAGTTTGTCACTTCAGAGTAAAAAGCGTGGGGTGCATTTTACTATTTTTCATAACTTTTCCCTCATAGATATTTGCAAATAGAATAATTATAACATTTAATATATTAAGCACCCCACGCTTTTATTCTGAAGTGACAAATTTTTTGTAATGAAAAATTATTTTATAATTTTTAGTTCGGTTGCATATAAAAACGTGTTTTTTTAGTTTTTTTAAACTATTATTTATTTTTAATTTTTTAGTTCGATATATCAATTAGTTTTTTAAAAATAAATGCTCCAGTTTATTCACTAAAAAATTCCTTCGCCATTTTGTCAAGAGACACAGAGGATCTGTAAAGGAATTTATTTATCCTGGCGGTCCTAATCAGGATAACGGGATACTGTTTTTAATATATCGCATTGTCATCGGTCCTTGATACGTGTGCAAAGTTTCAAAGAAATTGAATCGCTGGAAGTTGGTAAAAATTAGGCTCAAAGATTCCGTTACATAGATAGATAGATAGATAGATAGATAGATAGATAGATAGTTACAACCCAAGCTAATAAAAGCGTGTTAAAAATAGGGCAAAATTGTATGAGTACATGTTGTAGAGAATATAGGAAGTTAAAAAATAAAAGTAAAAAAATATATGTGTCATTTTATTTAAATTATGCATTAACATTTTTAAAATACTTGGCTTAAGGCAAGAAATTTTAAAACAATATTTAAAACTAATAAATTTTCTTTAAAATTTTGCTTCCTCTTACCCATTATTAAAGTTTTAATGCGTAATGTAAAAAATTGACAATTACATTTTTTTTTACTCTCATGCTTTAACTTTAAATTTTGACATAAAATTCACTAAACTTACTTATATAAATTTGATTTATTTAAAAAATAAAAGTTGTTACTTTCTGGGTATTTTTAATATTCCTAGTTATAATTTGCCCTGTAAAAAACGAATTGGAGTAAAATTTTGTATCTATTAGTTTTGACAATGCGACCAGTTTTTCCAAAATTTTGTTTTAAAATTTAAAAAACTTATCCTGGGACACACTGTATATGCAGTACCGTACTTGAAATATTCTGGGTCTTATATACAGCGTGTCCGCCTAAGTTTTCTACATATGAGAAACTTTTTTATTATTAATTTAACGAAAAAGAGTTATTGTTTCAAAAAGTTCTGTTGGTCTAAAACCTAAGAACCAATCATTAGATTTTTTTAGTATATACGAGGTATCCCAAAAATATGCAATTTGTATATTGCATATTGTATGCAAACTTAATCATTTTCAAGAAAAAAGTTTTTTATTTTTTTATGATAAAACGATGAAAATTTAAATTTGTACATTTGTAAATACTTATTTCGAAATGTAATATCTAAAGCAAGCTTAAGAACTGTCAAAATTGTGAAAAGTCACAGAAACCCTCGTTATCGCATAAAAATTTAAACAAAAACGTTTTTCTTGTAAATGAACGAGCTTGCATATTTAAGAGTTATTTTTAAATCTAAACATTTTTCCTTAATAATAATTTTCAATATTTTCAAACATAAGAGTATTTTCCTCTTGAACAAAATTCAGATTTTTTGAGATACCCTCGTATACTACTAAAAAATGAATATCAATGATTGCATATTAGGTTTTAGACCACGCAGAACTTTTATAAGGAATACTATGTAGAAAACTTAGGCGGACACACTGTATGTTATCTAGTATCCTATAAGAAATATACTGTAATAAATGGTGTTTGCCACCCAAATATGGGTTTTGTTTTAGTTTTTAAAATAATTTAACCGTTTTTACTATAATTCCTGAAACACAAAAATTCTAAAAAATATAAGGTTGGGTTTGGATACCTCTAACACATATTTTAACTAAATGCAATTCAAAACAAAAAGTTTAAAAAAAAATGTTTTCTCAGTAAATATTAAAAACTAATATTTGGCAGTTTTTATTGTCACATAGAAAGCAAACTTTGGTATACAAATCAGCCAAATCGGGTTAAAGGCCGATTTTCCATGCTTACCCGACTACGGCCTTTGGTTTTTAAAACTTTTTTTGAGAATCTAAGCTGGGCATTTTCCGAGATGCATTTTTTCTGGCGCTCTTCTCGGGCTATTACATATTTTGTGTTCAAGTTACTATTAAAACAACTACAGTCACCATTATACGATTAAGACATTTTTGGTATACTGGACGAACGGTTAAATACAGGTTGAGCTAAATAACATACAATCTAACTAAATCCTGCATGTAAACATGCGTGACTAATACTGCTTGTTTTGTTATTTTATTACTCGCCTATGTACCAAAACTGCTTGTTCAAGCAGTATATTTGTTTTATTTAAGTCATTTATGTGTCACTTCTTAAACGCTTAATAATTTCCGAATATAATTATTTTATACGGAAGTGTTAAAATAAGCATGTTTAAACTTTCTAATGATATTTATATGTATTACAAACATTTGTACCATGCAGCCAAAAGTTATTAAATTTAAAGTATAAAAATCAGCATGATCGAAGAGTATTGAAATTTGACGAAAAAAGAACTTTGTCGTGTTTTTAGTAATGTAATATATGTAATATCTTTTAACTAACAATTTATAAAATTCTAATTGTTCCATAAATAAAGGCTGTTTTACCGTTCAAAGAAGATGAAGTGTCCTCCTCCTCTGACCGCAAAATGATAAGTCATGTTGTTTAAAAATGAACCTATATAATTTTAATTAGTTATCAAGAATTTAAAAATTAATATTTTTAAATTAATCCATTTAAAAAATAAAAGTGTGTGTATTTGCGTTTTATGGCACTGGATAAAACCAACTGGCCAGTAAAAATAAAGGAATGATTTACATTATATATATATATATATGTAAATTTTAACTTTTATTCAACCTATATTTTGGAACTGTGCATTTATGTTTAGGCATCGGACAGCATCGTACCAAAAACATTTTTATTTTAATTGTTGTAAATGTTATAATTCTCTTGATGATGATATAAAGAACTCCAAGAATATCAATGTGTTTAAAAGTAAATTAAAAAAGTTTGTACTAGATAGAACTTTTTACTGCTTTGACGATTTTTTTTCAAGGTAAAATCTACCTCATTGTTTTGTTTTCCTTTTACTTTTATGTAACTTATTTTTAGTATAAAATGTTTTGACTGTTTTTTAAATAATTTTGTTTTGTTTATTTGTAGTATTTATTTTAAGGACTTTTTGACTTTTTTCGTCAATTTCGTCATTAGTTTAATGCCTAATCAGGTAATTTCTGTAAATATTTTGCGTCCTTTTGGATCTGGATACCCATTTTTATCAGCTGTTTGACCGTTTTGCACCACTATGCTCCTTAATTTAAATTGCTTTTAGTGCCCAAAAAACAAAACAAACATGCCAAAAGGTAGTTTCATCCTTTACCCTTTACCTGATCTCGATATCTTGTTCCATTCAAAAGATAAAGGGAAGGGGAAGGAATTTTAAAATATTTGCTGTATTTATTCATATGGCTTTAAAGGATGCTATAAATAATTATACAGGGTGATGTCGTAACTGATGGGCTGATCTTTAAAGTTGGACTTTTGCCACAGTACCAATGTTTTGGGCAACCTAAGTAATACAAAGGTATATCTTATTCTTATCGATAGCTTGTAACGTTTTTTATAATATCACATAAACATACATACATATAGTAATTAAATATTACCCCATCGGTTTGTTTAAAAAAGGGGGAGGGAGAAATGTACATATTAAACGAAAAAATAATTGTTTCAACTTGTATATTCTCGACTTACTGCATGGACAGTTGTTCAGCTATGAAGAGAAGCGTTAGTATTGGGTAGATAAAATATTATTAATATTGTTGCAACCGTTTAATAGTTGTAAATATAAATATATATATATATATATATATATATATATATATATATATATATATATATAGATATATATATATATATATGTATATATATATACAGGGTGTTATTTAATAAGTGTCCGATATTTCAGAGAGTGATTTTTCAAGTATTTTTAAGGTAAAAGTTCCTATGAACGTGTGGTCTAAGATGCTTCGCTTTCAAGATACAGGGTGTCAAAGTTTTATTTTTATTTATGTTTTTTCTGCATAATTTCCTAAATAATGCCGATTTCCGAACGAAAATTGGTACCTGGGGGTTTTTTGACATGAGAAATTTGAATTTGTTCTTAATTTAGCTCTTACTTGTAGAGGGCGCTAGCCACATGTATATTCTCACTTTCAAAGGCTCATGACTTTTTGTACAACCCTGTATTTACATTTTTGTTAAAAGAAATGGATTCCTTAGTCATTTTTACGTAAAAAAGGTACTCTTATTAGATGACGCTAGGAGCAACCGTTTTCGAAATATTTTTGGTTTGGTTTGGTTTGGTTTGAAATCGATGCATGTGTTTTGAAAAAATGAAACAATTTTGTAAATTAACTTTTTTAATCAACATGAAATATTAAAAAAAAAAATAACAGACGAACACTAAATAAAAACAGGATGAAAAACCAGATCAAAATCACAATAAATGTTGGAAATGCCCATAAATAAAAATAAAACTTTGACACCCTGTATCTTGAAAGCGAAGCATCTTAGACCACACGTTCATAGGAACTTTTTACCTTAAAAATACTTGAAAAATCACTCTCTGAAATATCGGACACTTATTAAATAACACCCTGTATATATAAATATTTATATTTACAACTATTAAACAGTTGCAACAATATTAATAATATTTTATCTACCCAATACTAACGCTTCTCTTCTATATATATATATATATATATATATATTAATTCTTTTTCTACTAACATAATTAGGGCTCACTCTATCAGCCCTATCATTTACCACTTCACCCTTCCGGATACCCTGTTTATATTTTATTGTATATTTTTCATTAGGAATTAATTTTAAAAATATGTAAAATAAATAAAAAAACTTGGGCAAATAATTTTAATCAAACATTGTATGACCTTGTCTCTTTAAGAATGTTCTTTGAGATAATAGCACTCCTAAACAGTTCTCTTTTTAATTATTCTGTATCTATAACTTTCTTCTCTCGTATTTTGGATACTGTATTGTTATAAATTTTAGAAAAAAGTAAACTATGGTCTAAAATAAATAAGTCTCTATAAAGAGTGTCCAGAAATAACGCTTCAGGATTTTTGTGGGCGATTCTGCACGAAAAATTATTGCACTTTTTTATACATTTTTTGAAAACTTAAAATTACCGGAGATACAGGATGTTGAGAATTTTTTTAAATTTTCTCCAATAACTTTTTTAGTCTACTGATTTTTCCCATATATATGCCATACATATCAATAACAAATTATCTATGTATAAACAACATTTGTTTTTAAGACTTGCTTTGTTAATTTTGAAAATCAGAATTTCTAATTAAACGTACGTAAATGTTTAAAGTTGTTTTTTCGGAAACCGTTCATTTTAAGTTAATGCTACAAAAGGACCTTTTTAAAAGATATTTTAATGCTCTCTCTCTTTAATTTTATATTTAGATTTATAATATAATTAAATTTAATACTAATATTAAGGATTAAAACAAAAAAGTGTTAAGCCATTTTGTAAAGTAAAGGACAGCTTAGGCTCTTTGGCGACTACTGGCGTCGAATTAATGGGGTTAATATAAGGAATCATTGGTAATATGTATGCAAATTTTGGCGAAAATCATTACACTAAAAAAGTTATTAAAAAAACATATTTTTTGAACATTCTCTATCTTCGTTAATTTTAAGTTTTCGAAAAAATGATAGATAAACCTCTCGACCAGAGTTTGTGTACCCAGCATTATAAAAAAATTGAGTTAGCGTATGATTACTTTAGAAATTATGTTAAAATAATAAGAAAGAAAAAAACAGATTCATATCTCAAATGTTTAATGTTCCAGTCATTTAGTTTAATACAGCTTGTCTTCGGAAGTTCTGGTTACTTATGGTTAATCTATGAACAAAAGTGCCTCTTATTAAAAAGTCCTGCTTGATGAGAAAATAAATTTTCACTACAATATTTGTATGTTGGATGTACAAGGTGCTTCAAAATAGTTCTGATTTAAAGTTATAGTAAATGATTTGTTTTTTTTGAAAAGGCAAAAGTCTTCCTACTTTTGATTGTCTGTCTAACTGCACACTTTTTATGCGAAAATTAAGATAACATATCACGCCCTAACTTTGTTTATGAAAGCTGAAAAGAAATAATGTATTCCTCTAATTGTTTTGAAAATCGAAAATTTTCGAGTCGATCCCACATATTTAAATTTTGGAATTCCGAGAAAATAATTGCCCTCCTTCTTATGACCCACCCTGTATATTTTAGGTTACCCTTGATAACATAAATTACGAACCGTAAAAGCCCTATAATTTTTTTTGATATTTACACTCTAATTGATAGTAACGAAATGTTAAAATTGTTTTTTGATTTTGCACACCGCTGTTTAATTCTCTTTTTATATATTTTTTATTCTTTCCTGTCATTTTATTTATAAGGGTTTCAAATAAATAACTTAAATTAAATTAAAATGAATATAAATAAAAGATTTTTTGAAGCGAAACGTGTAGATGTAAGAAATTAAGCTGTTTAAAATAATATAAAGTTACCGTTCTGCATTAAAAAACTGATACTTATATAAGAAGGATAAGTTTATAAATCAAAATTTAAGTCCTATTATAAGTTTTAGCGAAAAAATCAAGATTGTTAATTTAAGTTAAAATGCTCCAGACAACAACTCAATAAAATTATGAGTTAAACACTAAAGACCGAACTGCTTACAAGGTGCAGCAAATCGCATATAAGCGTCTGGTTCAAAAGCCCCAACTGGAATCATGACAAGATTATTGTGAAGTACTGAAGAATTTATCCTTGGTTGTAAAACTTAGAAAGATATTTGCAGTAGGACCCCAGGTTAATATTGGGAAACTCAAGACACCTCAAGGTGTAGTTTTAAAGGAACCCGAGAAAATATTAAATCACCTCGTGGAGATACACTTTCCAGGATCCAAGAGGGTTGATTCAGACAATAATCAAACCGAGGACGAAAGTTTACATTTGCCTCTAGGTCTGATGGGAGATAGCTTGTAAGTTTGTTACGTTCAACAAGATTCGTGGTGCGGTTAACTAACTAACTTGAAAAATACAGTACCAATGGCCTTTTTCCGGCTCTCCTGTTCGAAACGAGACTAGATCTAATATGACACAGCCAACGCATTTATACCGCCAAGTCTTACCTCCTTTCTGCTTAAAACGTTGGAGAAGGTCCTACATTGATTTATAAGAGATGAGATGCCAACTACTGGTAAAGAGTAACATCCATCTTAAGACGCGTATAAAGCCGATAAATCCGCCGCAACAGCCTTTCACGACCTTGTCGACGATATTAAAGAGGCGTTAAGGAGAAAAAAAGGGTTACTTTGAGAGTTTTTAGACATTGAATAGTACATCCTTTGATGCCATATGTAAAGCAGTGTACAAACAGAGAAGGCTAGAAGAACCATCTGGACGTGCCAGCGGATGATAGGTAAAAGCTGGGGTCCTAAACCGAGAGTGAATAATTAGATCTACCTGTTGACTATGATCTCACAGCTAACTTATGCACCGGTCGTATGGTGGCTGGCAGCAATCAAGACCATGAACAAAAGCAGAATGGAGGAGGTATTTTATTACGTAAGCATTCCAGACGACCCCAAATATGTCCCTGAGCTACTTATTCTGCTAAGAAGCCCCTGGCAATAAAAGTAAAGAGGGGCTATTAGTATCTGACGACCCGAGGGCTTCAATGTCATACCGAGAATCTACAACTTCCACATAAAGTATAAAACAGAGATCCCAGACAGAAACAAATGGACGGATCATATGAAAGACATTCTCACTCCTAAAGGACAGCTTTGGTACATACATGGTGATAAAAGTAGGAGTGAGACTGGAGCTGTAGTGTTTTGATTGACAATCCAAGAATGGACTTAGCCTATACCATTGCAGATCATTCCATAGGTAGGCATGAGTAGGACTTAGGTGAGAACTGATGTCTGGACGCTGGCATACTAAAAGTACCTAGCCAAATTGGATCTGGTAGCAGATAACATCTGTAGTTGGTGCGTAGATTGAGATTAAACTCATTCTCACGCGATTATGGAATGTAGGAGTCTCGAGGGTTCACGAGAGAACATATTTGGGGCCTACAAAATTAAATTCGATTCACTAAACCTGGCGGGACTGTACCTGGGGCAAATGCTGCAGTTGGCACGTAGCATGGCCTAGGCAAAGTACCGACTCTCTAAGCAATATCCCCACATTATAAATGGGATCTGCGTACAATGGCCACAGGCTTAATGCACAGCAAAGATCTTAAAAAAGGCTAAAATACTTTTATTATGACCTATAGCTTTGTTGCCTTATTTTTTCGGTAATATTGTGTGTGGCAAATTTTTATTGTCAAATAATAGTAGTGCCATGTTAGTTTTTAGAAATTAATAAAACCATATTGGAAAGTAGGTCATTTTGTTTTTGTCTCAATAGAATATTGCAACCAAAGGAAAAGGACACGATATATTTTTTAAATCCAAGACTTTCTGTGCTAACCGCATCTTGATACCTTTTTTTGTTATAAAGTTATTCGAGATAAAAACGGGTCAAAAAATAGTCGACACCCTGTATTTAAAAAAATGAAATTAGAAAGCCTTAAAGTTCAAGGTTTTTCCCAGGATTAGAGTAACTTATTAGATACAGTAATTGAAATATAATTTAAAAGAACATATGTTTTTACCTCCCTGATTACACTGTAAATATATTGGTAAATCAAATAATAAGTGAACATTAAGATTTTTTTATCAGACTTAAGTGCTTGGATTGAGCAAATACCAAGACATTTTCACTTGTAAAAAATATTTGCTTTACCAATATGAAAGAAAATTAATTAAAAATTAACCTATTCGCTATTTGTTTACTATTAATATTGCGTTGATATTTTAATGAGTTGTTCTTTAGAAAACGAGAACACTCGTTATATTACTAATAATAACTAAAGAATCTGGTATTCTGTATATTATAATCTTAACCACATTAGATGATATATTAGTAGTTTAGGTCACTATATTAAAATTAAGAAATGTTAAAGCAATCCACATAAGTAACCACAATATTTTAGGTTAAATTAAAGATTTAAAAAAAAAAAAATTCAGTAGCACAATAAATTTAAGCAACACATTTAAACTCTAAGTTTTTAAATCTATAGATAATAATATTTTTAATACAAAAAAACTAATCTAATAACTATAACAAATAATTTTTTTTTATAAAAATTAATATCTACCACCATAATAATTGCCTTTTAAAAATAAATTTCAGTAGAACGTAGTAAAATAAAATAATTATCTCAACACCTTCCAAAAATAAATTAAAACATATAACTTCTTTTTAAATAAAAACGATTTTATGCAAATTTTACTTTTGATCCTTCTATTTTTTTTTAATAAAGTAGGCAACTAAACTGTATACTTTTGGTACTCTAAATTAAGGATAACATCTGAAGAAAAAAACATATACCATTGGTTTAAAAAATTAGTTACCCTGGTTACCACAATAAAAAATGTATTTTATTGGTGTTTAAAGAGTCAGTAACCGTAGTTACTTACTAGGTTTTCATTATCAACATAAAGTGCCCAAAGTATGGAATAGGTAAAATAGTATTTAGTATTGCGGATATCTCTTGAAACAGGACTGGCAATTATCAATGAGGGCTACCAAAAAGTTATATTTTTTAGATATTCTAAGTGATGATGAGGAAGTGCATTTCGGTCAGCAACAAGCCAGCCTAAAAAAATTAAATTTTTATTTTTAGGGGGACACATTATTGTGTCAAAATGAACTTTGTGTCAAAATGAACTTGTTCAGGGTTATCCCCTCCCCATCGACATCAAAAAGTTTAAATTAGAGAGGGGTCTAGTAATAGTTTATCATACGGGGGTTTCAAATTCTCTCTTTATTAGTTTTAAGGTTTCCAAAATAGGTTCCGTAGTTACTAGTTTCTAAGAAAATTTACCCTAAATATTGGCTACTCCTAGCCGGTGGCCCACCTAAATTCTCATTAAGTTTAGAACAAATTGATCTTTTTTAAGTACAGTTTTTACGTAAATAAACCCTTTTTATCGTTTTTATCAAATACTGCAGAAAAAAATCACCTTCATTATTTAAGTAAGTTGCGGTCTACTAATTAAAAAATTGTGTCCAATGCTATTTAATGGTTTACATTTAGTGGACCACTTTATATGGTGGCGCACCACAAACGCCTCAACCTCTACTACAAAAAAATATGTTACCAATGCTATTTAAGGGTTTAAATTTAGTCTCGGTCTCTACCACTAAAACGGTATTATAGAAAGATGTCGGTGGGTTAGGAGTCAGGAGAATAATTTAAAATTATAGAAAATTATACAGAGTGCTTAAAAAAAAGATCAATATCAAATATATTATTTTTAAATGTTACACCCTATATTAAAATTTAAAGGTTTTGAAAATATTTAGGATATTTGAAAAACTATGTCAAAAACATTGTCATTTTAATATACCTTACTTATTTAAACCTTAATAACCTTAAATATTATTATATTATATTGCTTAAATACAAACTGTGCAATTATCTACATTTAATTTTATTATTAGAAATTATACAGGGTGTCTAGAAACTAACTAACATTTAATATTAGCTACCATAGAGTGCAAATTACTTGGCAAATTTTAAATGGAACACCCACCATTTTGTTTTATTCTTGGATTTTGGAGATAAAAATATGGCAAGTTTCTTTAGCAATTCCTATGCCGAAAATGGAACGTTTTTAAAATATTTAAGATTTTTTAATTATTCTTGTTCAAGACAAATCTTAATTTTTCGATATATGGCAACTTTGTTATTTTAAATGGGACACCCTGTATGTTTTTGAAAAAATCCTAAAATTTATTCTTTTTCTTAAAAAAAAAAGTAAAATAAGTCATGGTTGATTAAAAAAATAATGAAATTATTGCCCTTTGAAAACTATCCTTGTAGCTTTGTTGTCGTATTTTTGTTTTGTAATTTAACAATTCCTAATCATCGGAAAGTCAATTTTTTGGTCGGCTTATGTTACTTTTTTTCAAAGAAATGTTAAATTTTAAGATTTTTGAAAAATATACAGGGGAAAATATGAAACTTACCCTATATCGTAAAATTAAGTTTTGTTTCTTTTTAATAAATTATTTTAAAATCCCAAATATCTTAAAACGTTACATAAGTTTTATTCCTAAAACCCAAAATTGTGAACAATATACTGAGTGTTTGATTTAAAATAGGTGAGTAATTTGCACTCCAAGCTAGCTAATATTATATATTAGTTTCTGGATACCCTGTATAATTTCTAGCCAAAAAATTGAATACATGTGATGTCACAGTTAATATTCTATGCAATATAACATACTATACAAAGTTAAGCTTAGGTAAGGTAAAATATATTAAAATTTTGTTTTTGACATGATTCTTGCAAAAATCCTAAATATTTTGAAAACCTTTCATTTTTGGTATAGGGGTTGCTGATAAAACTTACCTTATTTTCATTCCTACAATCTAAAAATGAACTGTGTGTGTTCTGTTGAAAAAAAAGTTTTTACAGTTTTTTTTGGGCACTCAGTATAATTCCTTATAATTTTAAATTATTCTCCTATATTCCACATATGCCTGAAAAAATATTTTTTAAAAATAATGCTGTTTTTGTATACAAATGGTATACCGGAAGAGATTTTTGACATTAACTAAGAGACTTGAGCGTACCCTGTAAAAACCTTTTCTTTAACAAAAATATTTTTAAGTAATAATTAAATATAATACGTAGGGTGTTCAGTAAGTTTTGAGATACTTTGTAACTAAATGGTGCAGGAAAGTAACATTGATGTTTTTTGTTTGTACATGTCATGACATGTCGTAGTCCTACATAGATATTAGTAAACCATCAGTTTTGCGCCAGTTTGTGTCCAGCGATTTTAACGCAATGGCGTCGTGGACGACTATCGAGTGCCGTGCAATTTTGAAATACAACTTTTCACGTGGGTTATCTCAAGAACAGTGTTTAGAAGTATGAAGCCTATGCTTGGTGATGACTGTCCATCTCGTGCGACCATATACAGATAGTACAAACAATTTCAGCGGGGCTTGTTTTCGCTTGAAGACGCCTCACGCTCAGGTCGACCGTGTGAAGTAATTACCCCAGAAAACATATCTGCCTTCCAAAAAGCTAAAGAAACAAACCGACGAATTACCTATCGACAGTTAGAAGAGACATTGAACATTAGTTTAGAAACATTACACACGATCATACATGAGCACTTGGGTTTTATAAAAATGTGTACTCTTTGGGTTCCACACAAGTTAACTCCCGAGCAGCAGACACAAAGAGTGAATTGGTGTAAAAAAATGTCCAAATTCCAGGAGGGTAAACCTAAAGACTTAGTGTCGATCGTCATGGGAGATAAAACTTATCTTTATTATTACGACGTCCCAACTAAACAACAGAATAAGATATGGGTTCTCGAAGGTGAAGAAACTCCGACCGAAGTTTGCAAATCAAGATCTCTAAAAAAATAATGATACTTGTTTTCTTTGGTTCAAGAGAATTATTGAACGTGTTGTGCTCCGAGAACAGAAGACCGTAAATGCTCTCTGGTACACTACAGTATGCCTTTCAAAACTTAAAGAAAAGTTAAGAGTGATTCGCCCAAACTCGCAACTCGCTAGCTGGTACCTTCATCATGACAATGCCCCACCTCATCGAGCTGAACTTACCAGTCAATTTTTGACAGATGCAGGCTTAAGACTTTTGGAACATCCGCCTTATAGCGCCGACTTGGCGCCGTATGACTTTGGGTTGTTTCCTTTTGTCAAGAGCCAACTGAAAGGACAAAAGTTTAAAACTGAAGACGCGCTACTGGCGGCCTGGGATAAAATATGCGCTAAAATTTCAAATGAAAAGTGAAAAGTTATTTTCAGTGACTAGTTTGTTAGAATGGAAAAGTGTATTCAATGTGGTGGAAATTACTTTGAAAAAATCTAATAAATGTACGTAAATCTCAAAACTTTTCGAACACCCTACGTAATTATTATATTTTATACGATTTTTACTTACCAAAATTAATTTTAAACGCATTAACACAATAAACTGAATTAATACCTATGATAATCAAGGAAATATTTCTTTTGCTAAAAAATATAAGTAGTAATAAAATAATTCCTTTTACGCATGTGATTACAACAAAATATAAACATATTTTAAAATTAAACTTAAACTAAATATCTTACTAAAGAAAAGGTAGCGGTAGTGAGGACGGCAAAATAAAAGGTGTTTATTTGTTCGGAAACGTTTCGAACCTGATTTTAGACATTTTTAGGCTTCCAAATATTACGTCATTAGGCAAAATCATCATGCTTTTCGATTGGACAATGAACACAATTCTAAAATGGACATCACAACACATTTGTTTATTATCAATACATTTTTTTAATATCTCCTTTCTTTTATTTTTTGAACGGATCAATTTAAAAACCTTTTGAATATTAAATTAATTCATTAATACTACATACAGATAAAAATTTCAAGATGGCTGCTGGAGGCTCAAATGCCTTTTATTCTGTTCGATGAATTTTTGGACTGGCTTGTAATCGAACTAGTAACGGTAAGAAAGTAAATATTTAATACTCTTCTAATCTAATTAAAAAAAAACCAAAGCAAATTTTATTAATTTCATTAAAAGAGTACCAAATGTTCACATCTATATAGCGCCACTAATTCGGTTACAAAGCTCCAAGAATGCGACCAAAATGAAAGGTGTTTAAGCTGCTATTATAAATAAATTTATTTTCTGTGGTTGTTATTGTTTTAGTTAATAAACGTTTTAGTTAAAATTAAAGTTAAATAATTGTATTAAATACATTTAGTGCTATATTGGGTTTGTAATATATGTACATACCTTTTAAAAAATAAATAGGTATTGATTTAATCCATAGCCCAGTATTTATTTTAAAGTTTTTGGTATTTGAGCTAAATAAAAGAAGAAAAAAATATTAAGTAGTATACCGGTTGAGCTAAATAACATAACACATCGGCAATGAAAGGAAAAGAGACAGTCTAACTAAATACCGGCATCTAAACATAGGTGACTAATACTTAGAGGTGTGACTGCGATCGCAGTCGCTGCTACCAATCACCGGTTATTAACAAATCATTTTGGTAGCTGCTACTTGCGCCTGGCGATAGCAGTGAAAGAATCACTCTTTAATATTCGCAGTTCGCAGAGGTGGCGCTGCCCGTAACCACATTAAACGGCGACTGCGATCGCGGGACGGTGATTGTGATTGCGATTGCGATTCAGTGATTCTAACCTCTTTCGTTTATGTTTATGGTGATTATGCATGTTTACGTTAGTGAAACGGGATGCGAATTGGCTTGCTTACCCGCATGAAAACTATTTTTTTATCAATTTGATTTGGTTAGTATCTATAATGGGTTGCCTAAAAAATATGATCAAAGCTGTAAATGTTTATAAAAAAATAAAGAAATTTGATATACATCGTGTAATGTCCGTTTTTTTTCCTACATTTACTTAAATGCTAATGCAAATTAATAATTAAATTATATGTATATTAAATGACAGAATGTATTTTAAAATGATATATTTTTTCTTCATTCAATTTTAACAAGGTTAACTATGACTTTATTTATAAAAATTTAGCATCTTCCCGTAAAGAGTGATAATATCACAGTTTTCAGTAGCAGCTACTTTTAGATAGCAGTAGCAGCGATCACCGATATCAAAAAATCACTGTTAAGCCCACCGCTACTAATACTGCTTGTTTGTTTATTACATTACTCGTCAATGTACCAAAACCTATTACTTATGCAGTATATTGTTTCAATCGCAAGAAAAATAGCAATTTTTTAAGATACTGAGATGCGACATTTATACTAATTTTAAGTACGCCACTATATTCTTCGTAAAAAGTTATAGAACTTTTGTATATAAAGTTTTGTTCTATCTTTGATATTGCCTAAGTAATAAATCATATTAAAAAATCGACGAATTTGGAGGGTCACTCTGTATCTCCTTAACCAATCAATTTAGCGTGGATCTAATTGCGCTATTAAACTAAACACTAAAAAAGATAATGGAATACGTACTTTAGTTTTTTTATATATCTTACCGTTTAGCCTATACCCTATAATCCTAACCAAAAAAATACCCTTTACAGCTCAAAAATCATTAAAAGTCAATTTATCAGTTTTTACATTATTGAAAATATACAGGATCAGCTAAATAATGTAACACATAGACAATGTGAGAAAAAGAGTCTAATGTGAATACCGGCATGTAAACATTTCGGAATGGATGACTAATCGTACATCATTTGTTGTTGCTTTACTGGTTAATATTTTTTTAATTATTGCTCATACAGTATGCTATTTTTTTAATTGCCTAGTTTGGTATTTTTTGCATATAAAATTGGTCCCAGAAACGTCTGTTGCACCGTATGTTCGTTGGACAGCCGCGATTAATTTGAAAATCAAAATAAAAATGATGTTATAAAAATGGCGTAGTGTGTACCATGTCGTTAAGTCGCTATTCTTGGTAAATGATTGAGAGCAATCGTCATTTTTTTAATCATAACTGCTGCCTCAATCGACCAAGTTTCATAAAAAGGTGGTTGGCTTTAACGTGTTTCTGTCGGACAACCAGCAGAAATACGTAAGTAATTAATATTTTTAATAAATTATGGTGTTAAAATAGTTAGCTCCATTGGTTTTGACCCTGCTTTTAATCCTGGTGTTTTGTGAGTTGGAATAAAGTAGGACGTACGTATGGGAATTTTTCTGGTTTTATTATTATTAAAGTGCTTGCCCATTGCAGATTACAATTAAGCGAGTATTTACCTATTATTGCCCTCAAGGATTTAATGCTTTAGTTAAGCCTCTAACTTTAGTAGATTCTTATTTTAGATAATATAACTCATGATTATTATTTTATGCGTATGTGACATATTATTATAGTCAAATGTTAACTGGTAAAGTAACAAGATCAGATTTAATAATAATATAGATGTCAAAGGCAAATGGTTATTTACGGCAAATGGCTTTTGCCTAGGCAAATGCTATCTGCCTAGTCAAATAGCATTTGATTCTATTTTCCTAAGCAATTTTTACACAAATGGAAATTAAAATATTTGCATATCTAGCGGGTCATGCAAAACTGTCTTCTTAGTGGAGGGGGGCGTCATGGTTAGTTCTGGTTAGTTTAGTTTTTTAATTTCTTAATAAAGCAAATTAAAAAAAAGATTTAACCAACTAAAACCAATCACGACCGCCCCAATGTTACAGTTTTGCATGAACGTCTATAGCGCTTCGAACTAATCAAATTACACGTGCTTTTGCTTTTTTACTGTAGTCTGCAAAACACACTGTAAGCCTAATATATTATTAAATATATTACAGTCATTTGCCTAGCAAGGACCACGGCAAATGCATTTACCTAGGCAAATGGCTTATAAATAAAGATTATTTTCATTAAGTCATTTGCCCAGCAGAAGGCATTTGCCCAGCAGAAGGCATTTGCTTACGCAGAAGCCATTTGCCTAAAATAACCATTTGCCTGCGACATAGATATGTCATATTTTGTTATTGTTTGTTATGTAATGTACAGCGTGCCTACTAGAAGTTCGCACCATATCTAAAACTTTTTTATTATTAATTTAACGAAAAAAGTTATTTTTATAAAAAGTTTTGCATAGTCTAAAACATAAAATGCAATCATCAGATATTATTTTTTGCGGTGGTATACGAGGCATGTCAAAAACTATAATATTTGCTCAAAAGGAAAGTACCTCTGTTTTTTTTTATAATATCGAAAATTTCCATGAAGAAAAGATGTTAAGGATTAAAAATAACATTGAAATATACCAACTTGTTTATTTAAATATATATATATATATATATATATATATATATATATATATATATATATATATATATATATATATATATATATATATATATATATAATAGTGGAAGGGTAGTCTTGACCGACAAGTTGAATACAAAGATTCTAAATTCTTGGGGATTCGGTCTAGGGCTGAAGTAAAACTCTTTTTTACTAAACGCCAAGCATTCGGAAATTTATTTTTCGTTTTTCAAGGCTACAATGTAAATAAAAATCTTTTACAATCAAAAAATTAATCTACAAAAGCAACCTATTGTTTTAAAACGGTAATATTTAACAATAAAACTTACGTGCAAAGTGAGTTTTCTTTAGGCTAGAGTTGTAATAAGAAACATAATCAATTTATTGTTTTACATATTTCTTCTGGCAATTTTTGAAATTAAACTTTTAAAAAATTTTACATTTTTACACTTTTTTTGGTTGTTGATCGAAAAAGATGTATACAGAATGGATTTTGGAACTTTACAACAAAAATTTTTTGAAAAACTATTTTGAATTTTCTTCTTTATACATTTTATACATTATTATAGGGATAAGGCAGGATACAAAAACTTATTTTGACTAAATTAATTATCGTTTTCTTTTAAGTTTTCTAAGAGGCTAGAATAAATTATGCTTAGATCATCAATATCTTTTCTTTTATTTATGCAACTACTATCCAGGAAAACCTCCACCATTTTCAAAAACTGTCTTTTGTTTTTGTTTTTTCTGTGTTAAGTACCTTTGCGTTGGCAAAATCAATGTTACGACTAATCATACTGTTTTTATTTGCTCAATTTACTTCGAATTATTTAAACATCAGAAAAAATTTTAAAAAGCTGTATATACCTATATTTTCAATAACACAAAAATGGAAAAACAAAAATTTAGTGTATAGTTTTGCCAAACTGAATTGAAGAAGCAAAAACTGCTTAAAAACATGTAACATAGGCGAACTCAAATAGTTGAGTTTACTTTTTATAAACTGATTTTAATTTCTTTACTTTTTTATTTGTTTCCTGTAAATTTATAAAAAATGCTTAAGGTTAGAATACCTACTTCGTCGTTAATTTTACAAACTGTATCGTATCTCACTTTTTAAAAATTTTCAGAACGAAATTTTAAAAATTATTGACATCTTTCCCTTTGGATAAAAGCTTAAACCCAGATGCTAAATTATTATTAATAGGTTAAATTTTATGGGATTTATTTTAATGGTTTTATGTGCGACTTCGCTAGGAATAAAAGTTTTTGTTCCGAACTACAAAAAGAAGTATTTTTAAGATACGTTACTTTGTGAAATTAACGACGACAACTAGTACCAAGGATTTTATAGCGCATGTCGGGTCTTCCGACCTACTCTTATGCATATTACATATACTTTTTGTAGAGCTTTTTTGTAGACATATTCTTTAAAAGCATTTATTTTTATCGCGGAATTTCGGTTAATTGGCATATTCTTTTTAAAATAGCCATGTCGGTTATTCTCAAGTTATCTTTTTTAATAAACACTAAAAAATAAATTTTATTTGAATAGCTATCCACATCTAGGAGCATAGATTTTAGTACTTGATAGCACCAGGGACTCATAATAACAATCATTAAGTTTAAATATTTTATTTTTAAACGATTTATGGACTATGCTGCCTAACAATTGTCACACTGCAGACATAAACAACATGATTCTTGACATCAGCGAATGCTCCGGGAGCAATTAGATAAACTCCCAAGGGATGCTCCCCCAATGCTCTCAAAAACAAACGCCCGGAGCTTTAGGTGCTCCATCTCTATAACTATAAAAATCTGGGTTTAAGATAAAATAAACACTCTATAACTAAAGCACTATTGATATATGGGCGCCGCCTGAGGTGGGGCAGTTTGCCCCCCACGGCTATAGATAATTGTAGCACACTCACAAAAATATTATTATATGCTATTTATAAACTTTTTTAAGAAAAGTTAAATAAGATGTTTGTTGGTGCAGACTGTCCCAGTAAAAATAGAATTGTATTTGCTGACAACTCTTAAAATTTTGTATTTTAAAGTTTTTCGTTGGTAATTTTTGATTTATTTATTTTTTTTAAAGCTTATATTGTAGCTATTTTAGCTAGTAGCGTACTTTCTTAGAGATTTGTGATCCATAGTAAGTAGTTAGAGAGGTAAAACTTATATAAAATAAAAGTTCTTCGAATTAATGCTCATTAAACCCTTAGGAGTAATTATCAATTAATACATGTGCTAAATGAATGTTCTTTCATTCGTACCATAAAACAACTTTTAACAAGGTTTTTAACCATGCCATCAACAACGGCAACAATGGAACGTTCATTCAGCACACAGTGAACGGTCAGACTGAAGAGCGGGCGTGCGACAAAATAGAGCGATTTTTCGGATTACGAAGACTGCATGTTAAATTCGCCCGCCCGCTTCGTTTTGAAAAACTCGCTCGCCACTGGTTTTTGAGGAAAGGGCTTAAGCCTCTGTTTATAAGGTATATTGGCCAAAAACACTTTTGAAGAAAGGAATATTTATTTAGTCCAATGCCTTTTCTATTTTAATAGTTTTTATGGACTACTTTTATACACTTTTTATAATATCTTTTTAGTAAATGGATCAGTTATTATTATTTAAGAAAAATATGACGTCGAAAAAATTGTCGGTATTTGAAAGTATGCCCCGGACTAAATATTAAATGTATCACAGGCTTTTGGCATTTTTAGTGATATTTTTGCTAATCCAATTCGTTTTAGAATGGCTATACCTACACGTTCATTGATAGCTATGCCATACCTCTGATTCTCGTATTTTATGCTACTATCGTGATGTAAAATGAAAAGCTGATAATGAACTTGTTGAACCTTATAAAACTTTGATAGACACGACAACAAAAAGAAGCAAAGTGCAAGAGGAAACCATCTATGAAATCGTGAGGATGATTATTAAAACCAAGAAGTGCTTTCTCTTTCTGTTTAATTGTTGCTGTATAAATGAAAAATTTGTTTACAACATTATCTTGACTTCAATAATAATACAGGTATGCAAAATTGACTCTCTTGAAGTTTATTTGAAAGGCATTTATGTTAACTAATTATAGGGCGCTGAATTTGAATATACTAGTGATTTTTTTCTTTTACGTAAGATTCATTAAATATTTTTTTTTTAATTTTAATTTATTGCTCCAAAAGAAGTTTTATTAAAATAAATGAAGAAATATAAGGCTTACATACACATATAGGTTTCTATCATATCAAAACTTAACTAACCTGCATAATTAACTCAGTGCCGCATTATCCATTAGGCTGACTAGGCTACAGCCTAGGGTGCCATGAAAAAATAGGCGCTACACAGGGAAGTTTCTAAAAAAGTTTAGGTCGGGTGGGGATTAGAACTAATCTTTCTGAGGGGATATAAATAAAATAGAGGCGAAAAGGAGAGAATGATTTTTTTTGCACTTCAAAATTTTTTTCTTTGTACGAAAATAGGCGCTCTGGGAATTATAGCCTAGGGCGCCTCATACCCTTAATACGGCCCTGAATTAACTTCTATACAGCCTTGAATATGATTGCTCCTTGATTGTAGTACCTCTCCCGATTGTCAGTGAAGCTTCTTAAGATTTTGCTCTGTGTCCATTCGCATCAGTCTACAATCATGTTAACATTCAATCTCCCTTGATATTGTCTTTCCATAGCCTTTATGTCTCATCACCCTGTTCCTTACTTAAATCCCCGAGATTTTCTGGAAAGAAGTCCAAATCAGATTTCGAAAAATTTACTTTTAAGCTCATGTTGCAACCCAATTTTCTGAAATTTTTTAACATGTTGTGCACTAATTGGACATAGTCTGAACTTTTCTTATTGCCTAGAAAATAGTTAATCCCTTTCTTGAAAGAAACCCGGGCTTACTTTTTCTCCACAGTTTATTTTAGTTTAAAAAACTTTGTCTTTCTTGAGTTTTCGAATATCTGGACCAACAAATATCCCTTCTTTAAGCTTAGCTTCTGCAAGTGATGGTTTGCTACAAAGATATTTAAAATTCTCTCCTTGCTTTGATAGTGCTTTCACAAATTGCTTTATAAGCCCAAGTTTGATATGAAGTGGAGGTAGAAGCATTTTGGCTGTATCGATCAAATTTTCTATATATTTTTCGTTCCGGGCTTTAACGTTTTTCTCAAAGGCCAATCCTTTTTATCCGATGCATATTTTTGTTTCGGCTATCCCTCTTAAACCTGTCGTGTTAAAAAAGGGACAAATCGTTTTTTTGATAATGCGCATTAAGGGCACGTGTAAACTTAGGAATTGATTCATTTTTCTAAAAACCTTACGTGATGTATTTTTTTATTATTTTTTTATTTCCCGCACCTCGAAATATATAAGAGAATATTATTCAACATCAGACAATTTTACCCATGCATACCTGTGACGTACTATTACAAAATATAATCAACAATGATATACATTTGTATGCATTTAGTCTCAAAAATAAAACATTTTTTTTAATTAACGTTTGGAATTGTTACTAATTATAACTTTATATTTTTTGTCAGACAAGATTTGTGGGAAAGTAATTTTTTTTGCTGTTGGTAAGAAACTAGTAATGGGTTTCAACCAAGAGCATATGATTGCTCCTTGATTGCTCCCAAAGCAAACTTTATTGCTCCAGGAATAAACTAAATTTTATCTATATGTCAACAAAAAATGCAGCAAAATGATACATTTGCAAAGCTAAAAGTAAACAGATTTCAATACTTAGATATTTTATTTTAAAACGGTTTATGAAAGATTTTGCCAAATTAGCTGTCACATTGGTGACATAAACAGTTTTAGAATTTAATAAGGATCCCATTTCTGAAATTTCACGTGAAATAAATATATTTTTTTAGTATCCCATTTTTATTTATTCAAATTTTACACCTTTTCTGCTTAATTTTTCCTTTTTTTGTCGATAAATATATTTAAAAACTTTGACACTTTCTAAATCGTTTATTAAAACCAGGTAAATTGGGTAAAATGTGTAAAACATAAAAAAAAATATAATTCAAAAAGAAAAATCGGTTATTTAGTGTAAAATTTCAGATTTTGGATTTTTATTTAAATGTAAAAACCTTTTTATTTAACATTTTGCTAAATTATTAAAAATAAAGGCAGTATTCTCTTGGTTCATTTTCACATTTTTGTACTTTTTGGAGCCCCTGTACAAAACAAAACAAATATCTTAACGCGAATCATGTTTTTTAAAAAGCAAAAGTAGTTGCTACACAGGGCTTTTTAAAAATTTAATTTTTTGTCCATTTGTCCTATTGTAAAGTCCATCCGTGAACAGTGGACATACTGTATACACATTGACTAAACGTGATCTAGGAATAGGATTCCTGTTTAAAGAAAAGAGATAATAAAAGAAGGAATATGTAATTTGAAAAAAACCTTAAAATTGCGTCATTCTCGTGTGTCTCCTACTTTAATTTCAATTGGTTTGGAAGGGCAAGTCGGGGCGGCATTACTTTAGAGGGACAAATCAGCGGTGTACGCGTTTCTTGCTTACTCTGCCATCACAAAATAAAAATGTTAGAATGCTAGTAGCGAGTACCATAAAATAGGGACACACCCTGTAGTTGATGCCGGGAAGTTCCAAAAAGAGGGCAATATTCCCCGACTACCCGACAATTTTTTGTTCAGCTTTGATATACAATAAAATCTATGATAAAATGTTTTTATTCTCAAGATCTTTTTTTTTTTTATCTTTGGACAAACCACGAAGGCTTAAAGCCTAAATACTAACGTACCGTGGGTGTCTTAATAAAACATAGACCTAATTAAGGTTCCCGATAGCCAATCGGTAGGTGCATTAGTTAATGCAAATAATTACACGATTTTATTATTATAATTTTAATTTTTAGAAGAAAAACATTTATATTTACCGGGTTTACGAAAGCCCCTTTGTTAAATATTTGTGAGTAAACCAAAAAATACCTACTGCTTATTTTTAACAGATTACACACATTAAAGAATAATAATAGATCATTAACGCATGGTATAAAATGTAATTATTTAAATCAATGGAACTCCGCAACAAACGCTTTTAATGATTTTCAAGAAAAAAATCTTGTAATTACACGGCCGTGATATACCAATCAAATAAAGAGTTTAAATTTTTACAGGAGCTGTATGATTGTCTTTTTTTTTTAAATAAAATCAAGAGACACATAATTGAGGCATAATGACCTGGGATAATAAATTAAAAATCTTAAAGAAACAATCAAAAAAGGAATTGGGAGAAAAACAAAAATTCAACAAATATTAGGCAGGAAAGGTATTTAGATTTAAAAATGCCTAAACACCAAATTATTATGTCACGTCCTATTCAAATTTTTGAAATATTTTAAAAATTTTGTATAATACGATATTTTTTTCTTGGTAATTAAATATAATTAAACAGGGAATTTGTAAAATAACACTGTATTTATAATAAAAAGCTATCCGCTAACTTTAAATTTGTTGCAAGGGTATTTACCCGGGCCCTTTAATTTTACAAATATACTGTTAAATAAGGTAAACGTACAATAAATACTAATGTGCACATAAAAAATTTGTTAAAAAAAATGTTTTAAATTTATGAAAGTATCCAGTAAATCTACCGACAAACTTTAAGAGGTAATTCTAGAATAAAAATTGAGAAATATATGTTTATATGAACATATGTACTAAGCGTCTTAGTTTTTGAATTACGGGGTGTTAAACATTTAAAAAATGTTTTTTTATAATAACTTTTATAACAATTTAAATTAAAAAAAATTGAGGACGCATCCTATGTATTTGAAAACATATTATTTCTCGGCATGTTAAATCCCTACATAGTTCTGTAGAATTTAATATAAGCGATACGAAATGACCATGCCGAAAAAAGATTTTTATTTATTCACGCGAAAACCGTACATGGAATAAAAAAAGTCAAAAAATCAAATTTGTTCTAAACTAAATGGAAATTTTAGAAACTAGTCTTATTTTAGAAAAATGCATTGGCATAGCATTTTTTCTTACGAAATATTTACCCTAAACATGAGTAATTTTTTTTTGCTTACCAAAAAGGCGTCCCCCGATTTTTTTAAAATCGTGTTTAGAAAAATCTAATTGGTATACAAGTTATAAAATACATATATATATATATATATATATATATATATATATATATATATATATATATACATATATATATATATATATATATATATATATATATATATATATATATATATATATATATATATATATATATATATATATATATATATATATATATATATATATAAAAGTTGGTCGGTAGAGTTACCGGTATTAACCTTTTATGGCACATAAGCAATGAATATTTTTCCTTATTTTAGTATTAGGTTTTGGATTTTGGAGAATTTCAAGGTCGTTTCTACAGACAAAAAAATAATTTATCAACATTTCAATTTACCTAAATGTATATGTTCTTAAATCTTGTGGCTAATGCTAATACTAATACTAACAATAAATTTTGATTTATAAATCAGAACTAAGATTTAGTGTAAGTGACAGATAATGCAAAAACATGATAAATTATACAGGTTCAGTTAAATAATATAACACATAGGTAATGTGAAGAAAAGAGACAATCTAACTAAATACCGCATGTAAACAGGCGTGAATCATAATGCTTGTTTTGTTATTCTATTGCCGGCCGATGAACCAAAACGCATTGCTCATATTGTATGTGTCGGTTTTCGTTACCGTTGATGGAAATACAGGCTGGTCCCAAGGAAAATAAACTGGTCCATTTCACCTGAGACACGCGAATAACCGGAAAATCCGCAAAAGAAAATGTTTTAAGTAAAAGTTGTTTAAATAAAGGGACAAATTTATAGGTTTTCCTAGTTTGTGACCTTGACTACAATTTAAAGGTCAAATCCATATCAACTTTGATTTTTTTAAATGAGAACCCTCTTCGTATAAAAATAAGCAAGTTTCATATAACTTTTTTTAACCTATTTCTATTTTTAAGATATATATATATATATATATATAACAAAAAAAATTTAAGAACCCATTTCTTATAAATTTTATGTTTAGAAATAACAAGAATGAACACAATTTTATTTTTGTCAAAATATATCTTTTAATATTAATAAACATTTTTTAATGTGCTGGTTAAAAGTTAAGTCATATAAACAAGTTGCTTAAAGAAGTAAAATAGGAAAAATAAGAAAACTATTTTAACACACATTAAAAAAAAGTTTAAGTCAAATTTATTTGAAATAAAGGGGCAAATTCAAATTTAAACAGTATATTAAAAAAAAATATTAACGTAAAAATACATTTTGACAACAATAAAATTGTTATTTTCTAAACATTAAATTTATAATAATGGGTTCTTAAAATTTATTTTGGTACTTATCTTTTAAAATTAAAATCGGATTAAAAAAGGTTGCTCATTTTTGTACGTAGATTAAGATTCTAAACAAACAAAATTGGGATTCCCGCTTGAAAAAAAAAAACTTTACATGAATATGACCTTGAAATTGTAGCCAAGGTCACAAACTAGTAATATCATTAAATTTGTCCCTTTTTTTCAAACAACTTTTACTTGAAACATTTTCTTCTAAAATACGCAGTTTTTTGATTATTTGCCTGTCTCAGGGTAAATGGACCACCCTTTATACAAGATGTTCAAGAATATGTAAGCATTTTTTGGATTTATATAGAACACATAAAAATAGTGTTACAAGTTTATATAAAATATTTTCCTAAAGTCCCTATTTACAGAGGTATGTGCCCTTAAAGGCCGCCACTGAAAATCGGGTTTTTCTTAAATAACTTTTATATCACATGGTATAATAAAATATTTTTTTATTATGATAAATACGAGTTAGCACTTCTTAAAATGTTATCCTTGTAAAACATTTGCCTTCCTTAGTTCGCCAGGGGCCTTACACAAAAGTACCAATTATTTTTACACCCTGTATAATAAAGGTATAAGGGTATCATTTTAAAATAGCTTTATTACTTAGCTAAAAAAGGGTTCTCTTGTCCGATATCGATAAAGTGACGTGTTTTCTAGAAAAACAACATTTTGATTAAATAGGGTTTTATTTAATAATTTTGTTGGTCGGTTCGACATAGGCTCCCTGTTATTTTATGCATTCCCTAGCTTTAATTATTGAAGATTATGGAACCCTCCACAATACTGCAATGATATTTTTTAGTTTCGTAAAAACAAAAAAAAATATTTATATAATCTTTTTAGTACCATTTTAAAACAGAATAACCTATTGTTTTTAGATGTCCCTAATAAACAAAAACTTATTTTGTCAAAAACGCTTTAATTTATCGGCTATCCAAAAATAAATATTTCATTTCTTTAATATATAGGGTGTAAAAATAATTAACAAAATTGTGTAAGGGTTAGTACGCCTCTGGCGAATTATTAAAGGCAAATGGCTTACAAGGATACCATCTTAAAGAGTCCTTACTTGTATTTATCATACTAAAAAAATTCAATATACGAAGTAGCCTTTAAGGGCACATGCCTATGTAAAGAGGGGCTTTAGGAAAAGAAATTGTAGTAACTTGTCACATTGTTTTTACGTGTTCTGTTATAGGAATCCGAGAGATTGCCCACATATTCTTGGACACCCTGTATAAATATTTTTAGATACTTTTAAACTCTTCAATAAAAAGATAAATTTTACATACAAAAATGTTCGGAACATCTTAAGCTTTTTAATGTGAGGGTTTAATAACTTACCTTAGATATAAAAAAACTCTACACTGAAATCTATCTAAAAACCACTGCTTTGGGTTTTCGCGATACCACAAAACGATTATGTGGGAGGAAACGAATCTTAAGCAAAAGGAATTGCTTGAACGATAGGAAGACACTAAATTAAAATCATCAGTCTTCACTTCTTTAACAACTTTGCTACTCTGACGTAGTTTTTTTAAGCAACCATGCGAAACCACCTGCGGGTATTAATTATTTTAGTCTATAATCCTTTAATACGTTTGAATTTAAAAACTGTTGATATTAATGTATTATAATAAAATCAGATTTTTGTGTGCATTTGATTATGCAATAATTAAAACTTATAGACAGTGTTGGACTAAGTCAAACTCTTGGGGCTACTGGGATCCCCTCACGGAGGTAAAGTAAGAAATAAATCCAAAGTAATAAAAAAAAATAATAAAAAGGCCTGCAAATTACCTTTTGCAATGTATGTATAATAAAACAAATTAAATATTAAAAATATTTGAAAAGCCCATAATTTTTGATGATCTTCTGCTTATTTCTTGCAATGAAATGTTTGTTTGTTCTTCGAGATATTTTAATACTATGATGGCCACTTTTTAATAAACTTGCGTTTGTTTGTCTAGCGCTACCAAAATCTATGTAAAAAAGCTTTGGGAGCTAAATGCACTGGAAAAACTTAAAATATGCGATGTGATACAGGTATTAACAGGGGGCGAATTGTAAGAAAATATTAGAAATATGTTTAAATTCAATAGTTTGAAGCACATTTTTTTGTACATATCAATTAAACACTAGTTATAAATATACAAGCACTGGGACTGGGTCCCACACCAAATATATACCAGATGCTAGTGGCTTTAAGAGGAAGACTTCGGTGAAGAGAAATTTAATTTTGAAATTTGCGAAAAAATGTTGAATAATAAAATCCAGTTTCAAGAGTAAATTCCCCTTTTATAGTTTTTTCGTTACCTTAATCAAATTTTATCAAGAAAATCTAAATTTTGCAAAATTATCTAAATTTTTTAAAAAATTATAGTCAAATAATTTTTTTTTACTTAACAATTTTCTTATGCAACATTTTGAGATGACTCTAACTGGAATAAAAATGCATATATTTTTACTAAATTTGTTAAAATTAGCCTTAATCTGTATTATAGCAGTAGTTATACTATTTGATACAAGGTAGGTAGAAATAAGTGAAAAAGTCTTAAGAGTAAAGTCTTTTATTTGGATTTATAAAATTATTTGAAAAATTTTGAATAAAGCGTGTATCATAAAAGTGTTTAAAATTCTGACTCAATATATATTTTTTAATTTACAACCATCTTACTATTAAATAAATTAAATTAAATTAGCATTTCTAAAAATCAACGGGATTTATATTTTTTATCCAATCGCTCAGTGTAGGTTCGTTCCAAGAATATTTATTTAAACCAGAACCCTAAATTTTTAAATTCCACTGCTTTTTAATAAAGCAAATATACTATAAAGAATAATAATGTACATAAAAATTCTCTTTTGACGTAAACATGGTAGGCCGGGTTCATAAATAAAAATATAATAAAATTTTAGTAATAGGCCGGGTTTATAAATCAATTTAATTATTAACTTTGCGAAAAAAAAGTGCCTCTTTATAAAAGTCCTGCTTGATGATAATACAGATTTCCACAAAAATAAATGTCTGTTAGATGTACAGGGTGGCTTAAATGAAACTTTAAAAGATAATTATTTATGTCATTTTATAAAAAAGAAATTTTTAACATATTTAAAACATATCTTAAATATCCTTAAACCAATTTGGTTAAAATTTGGTACTTCTGTTTGATGTAATAAATCGCTTGTAAAGCTCTAACTAGATTGACTTTATTGGGTCCAGTTACCTCTCGGTGGGCCCTACAACCAATGTTATTGAAAAAAATGTACGGCACTAGCTTTTTATGAAGTTTTTATACTTTTTTCTATGAAGCAACTAAAAATACAACTTGTTAGTATTGTCCATTGTTTTCGTATCTGGCTTCGTAATTAAGATACTTAATATAAAGTACCGACTTAAAAAAAATAACACTGCTCTCTTAGAAACAAAGCAACATCAGACATAAGTTTAATGGAACTTTTTTCATAAAATGACTTAAGAAATCACCCTTTAAGGTTTTAAAGTTTAAAATATTTAATAAAATTAAAAAATAATATTTTATTATTTTGTATAATAATATAATTTTGGTAAGAACTTTCGAAGACACCCTATATATTTGGTGTGGGTCCCATGTAACAGTTTTTAGATATAACCGTTCGAAAATATTATACAGTTTGTCCCAGGATAGGAGTTACAAGAGGACAAATGGACCAAAAATTTTGAATTTTTAAACGAAATTTTGGGAAAACTGGTCGCATGGTCTAATACTAATAAATAAAAAATTTTACTCAATTGGTATTGTACAGGGCGAGCTATAACTAAAAATATGAAGAATGTTCAGGAGCTAACTACTTATATTTTTAAAAATAGAACAAAATTGTATAAGTAAATGGTGTTTGAATTGAATTTTACGAGAGTAAAAAAATGTTATTGTCAATTTTTTATTTTGTATTTGATTTCAGTGAGAAGATTAAATGTTTTTGTAAAAAAATGCATTCATGGAAAACGGTTCTATCAGGAAAATCCACGGAGATGACGTTCAGGGTTAGGTTCCGGTGCACCAGGTGTTTGGGGGTCGTTTTTGACATGAAATTCGGAATCAGCACCCCTGAAAGACTACAAAACGTACCCACAGTGTTTTTAGGATTGTTTTTGGCACTCTTGTCTGGAAAATTCTCGGAGATCACGTCCACATTTAGGTTAGGGTGCACCAGGTGCCCGTGGGGTGTTGGCTGATGCCATATTTAAACTCAGTGATCCAAAAACCCCAGGCACCCAGTTTCTCGCGTTTCCCACATGTATTTTGAGAAACGGAGATGATGTTTGTCGGCTTTCCTGGGCTTCAGTTCGAGGGTTCAATTTGAACATCATAATCGTCATCAGCGACCTCAAAAACCAGTCAAAAAGCTCCGAGTCCCTGACTTAGGCCAGTTCTAATCTGACCCTTAGTCCTCATGTGAACAAAAATTGCGTAAATCCGGAACTGCGGATTGGCGCAATTTTTAAAAAGTCATCTGTTTATAGAGGCAAAAAGTATAAATTTAGATTATAAATGTGAATTAGGCAATCTATTAAACTAATAATATTAACAAAAATAACTGATGAGCATAAAAGTTAACAAGAAAATCGGCGGATTTCGTAAAAAGTTAAAAATTTCCAACTTTTTTCTGGAACTGTCAGTGATCTGTCACTTTCTACATGGCTGCCAAAATTTAAAAAAAAATCGACATGGTAATCATGTGATTCTGAGGTTCCGCAATATTTTGCCGTGAATGAGCACTAGGCATTATTTATGTTATTAAATTTTCCAAAGGGTGCTGGGCGTCTCGAAAAAAGCATTTCTTAAATATATTTTTGCTGCAGCAATGCAACTTTCGGTTTGTATACGGTAAAAACTAGGTACAAATTTTACTAATAATATTTGAAAGAGAATGGAAAAAACCGCGTTCCGATCCATCTTGCCCTAAAAAATTCCGAACTATTTTGCTTCATTGCCTCGACTAACAGTACCAATGATATTTGGGCAACTAAATAACCTTATACTAATGCTTTTTTCCATGGGAAGACGGCTGTTCAGTAAGGCGAGATTATCCAGGGTGAGACGATTTTTTTTATTTCTGGTATACAGTTTTGACAGCGGTGACAAATTTGACATTTTGCTTTGACCCTTTAATTCCTTCATCTTTTTTACAAATAAGGTATACCTTTTTTAAATCGACATCTTGTATTGTTTTTTAAAAAATCGCATATTAAATAATGACAAACCAGCATGTGTGTGTAATAATAAAATACATTTATATTTAAGAAAATTATTAAAATATGATAAAATTATAAAAACAGTCTTTTTCTGTATTATAAAATTTAAGGTTCTTACAAATACCGTTTTTAATAATTTTACAATATTTTAGTTATTTTCTCAATCATTAAAGTAGGCTCTTGACATTTGTGACATTTACCATGCGGGGTTGCCAATTGTACATAGGGCGGGTGGTTTTTAAACTTGGCTTTAGTTAAGAAAGACCTAATATCTGGTATGCAGAAAGAAAGAAGACCAATGAAAGTATTAAAAACTGCTTTTTCACCCGTATTTCTTTGGTATTCTGAGGTAATAAGGCTACTTGATTTATATAATATATTAAAAAAATATATATTGTTTTTTATTATAACTTTTATACCAATTTAGATATTTTTAAAAAATTGTGGGACGCCTCCTATGCACCAAGAGACATTTTTTGGCATACAAGGAAAAAAATTACCAGTGTTGCTCATGAGGGGTTTAAGGTAAATGTTTTTTAACAAAAAAATGATGCTATACTGCATTTTTCTAAAATAAAAATATTTTTAAAATTCCCATTTAGTTTGACAAAAATTTGATCTCTTGACTTTTTTCATTTGATAAAGAGGTTTGATATTATTCATACAAAATGACCGTGCCAAGAAATAGTTTTTATTTATTTACGCGAAAACCGTGCATCAAATAGAAAAAGTTAGAACAATTCGTTCCTAACCTAATGGAAATTTGAAAAAATATTTTACAAGAATGCAGTGGGGTGCCATTTTTAACTTAAAAATATTTAACTTAAACCTTTCATGGACGACACTAATAAAAAATATGTTTTTTTCTTGTATGCCAAAAAATGTCTTTTGGTGCAAAGGAAACGTTCCCTAAATTTTTTCAAAATATCTAAATTGCTTTAAAGCTATTATAAAAAAAAAAAAACAAAAAAAATTCTTAACACCCTGTAGTTCAAGAACCAAGACGTTTAAGACATATTTTATAAAATGTTTTTCTTTTCATATTTTTTGTGGTAGAATTAGCCCTTAAAGTTTCTCAGGTAAGTTGTGAAACACCCTGTATATGTTAAAATAACAGTAGGCTAAAAAATTAACAAAACTCTATCCTTTAAAAATCTTCTATCTATCTTTGAAAATGCATGGTCCAAGACTAATAAAACAAAATTTTACCCCAATTGGAGTTATAACTAAAAATATGAAAAATGCCCTGGAGCTAACTACTTTTATTTTTAAAAATATAACAACATTGTAAAAGTAAATGTTGTAGAGAATTGAATTTAATGTCAAAATTTAAAGTTAAGGCATGACAATAAAAAAATTTAATTGTCAATTTTTTACATTACGCATTATAACTTAAATAATGGGCAAGAGGGAGCAAAATTTAAAATAAAATTTAATAATTTTAAATTTTGTTTTCCTTAAGCCAAGTATTTTAAAAACTGTTAATACTTAATGTAAAAAATTGACAAAAATATTTTTTTTACTTTAATTCCTTAACTTTAAATTTTGACATAACATTTAATTCTCTACAACATTTATACAATTTTGTCCTATTTTTAAAAATAAAGGTACTTTACTCTTGGTTATTTTTATATTTTTAGTCATAACTATATTACCAATTAAAGTAAAATTTTGTATTTATCAGTTTTGGACCATGCGGCCAGATTCTCCAAAAGGACGTTTAGAAATTCCAAAATTGTTGGTCCATTTGTCCTCTTGTAACACCTATCCTGGGACACACTGTATATTATATTTTATGAAAATTTATTTTCCAATAATTTCAAATCAATTAACATTTTATTTAATTAAAAGAAAAGGACTTGCCATTTGCAAAAAATTAAAAAAAAATCTGATAAAATGTCCCTTATAATAACGTTTTATGACAAAAATATCTGAATTGAAACCATTAAAGCGTAGATAGTTATTTTGTGATTAAAGGCATTATTGTTAGAAAAGAAAGAGACCTGAGACGAAATTACTTATGCCTCTAAGATACCAAACACTCACAACGGAAGGGATCAAATGCGGGGAGCGGATTTCGGTGTGACATTGATTTAGCCTCAAGAGGAGGGAATTTTTTTAGCTGGTAAAATTCCAGAACACCAGAGTGGCTTTCCAGTGACACAAATAGAGCGCTCCCGAGTAGCTCAGGAGCATTTCGTTCTACTTTATGGCGTTCCAGTGACGGTAAGTGCTATGCACCTTAACCACTCAGTTTTTTTTTCCTTGCCCCTCATGCACCAACCCCTCTTTTGGTTTTTGTGCTTCAAACGTGTTTTTATGGTTAAGGATGTTTTTTAAAATTATTTGTTTAAAATGGAATTAGATATGACAAGAAAGGTTAAAAAAAAACAAAATTTTAAAATTTCCTAAAGTTATCTCTTTCCTTGTCTAAGGATGCGTTCCAATGACTTTTTATAGCAGATCAAGAGCTTCAAGCTGTTATAGTTTATTGTGCTTAGGTAAGTTGAGCATTAGCTTATTGTGTGATTTTACATTCATACAGCATACTGCTTTGATATATTCTATCAGGCTTGGTTATTTTTTTGCTTTCTTTCATTTTTATTCTTTGCTTTATCTCTGGCTTGCCAAACATAACAAAGGCTTTTTGGTAACAATATGAGTAATCCTGGGGGTAGGACCCCCGGGCTGTCTAAGACTTCTTTGTTGGAGAATTGTGCAAATATTAATGTTAATCCTAAAAATAAGAATCCGAATAACTCTAACCTCAATCCCAATAACGATAAAGAACAAAAACAAGAACAAAAAACAGAACAAAAACCCGTATTTTATAGCAAAACAGACCAGGGTCCATTTATAGTCTACTTGGAATCTACAGAAAATACAGGATTTAATATTGGAAAATTTAACACAATAAAGATAGCCAGAGAGATATTCAATTTAAACCTAAATGATGTAAAAAAATAAACAAAAAAGGATCCAACCGTTTATCAATCGAATTTACATCTTTTTTAAGTGCCAACAATTTTGTCAATAATGTAACCTTATTGAATAAAGGATACAAAATTTTCATCCCGTTCAACTTTGTTACCTCAAAGGGTTTAATTAGACAAGTAGATTCAGATATAAGTGAGGAGGAACTCATTAAATACAGTGAAACGTCGGGCGACGTAGAAATTTTAGCAGCGAGAAGATTAAATCGCAAAATAATTAACAAAGAAACAAAAGAAGTCTCTTTCCAACCAACAGGGTCAGTCTTACTCACATTCAGAGGGGTCTGCCTACCTAAATATGTAAGATTCTATGGTCTTGAGCACCCAGTTTGTGTTTATATATCCCCAGTAACACAATGCTTTAGATGCCTGAGATATGGGCACACAAGAAAAAACTGCAACGGAAAAGAAAAATGTTTCAACTGCGCGGAAGATTGTCACCTTAAAGAACAGCCAAAGAGGAAGAATATCCATGTGTTACAAAATGTTTTTATTGCAAAAATGAACACAGAACAACTTCAAAAAAATGTCCCGAATTTACTAGACAAAAAAACATTAAGGAGCTAATGGCCTTTGAAAATATAACCTTTTTCGACGCTAATGATATTTGCAAAAAGAATTACCTAATAAAAGATCAATTTATTTATAACACAAAGGACTTCCCGGCAATCCAAAATAAAAACAAGGGATTAAATAATTCAAACACTTCTTCAACAAACACAATCGTTCCGGCTGAACGTAGAACACAAAACTTCAGAAATGCACCAATAAAAAGATCATTCCAACAAGTTGTTTCGACGGAAAAAAAAAGAATAATACAAAAAGGATATAACAAGAGGCTTCATGAAGAAGCACTCAATTACCCGAACACGAGGCCTGAAAAGCAGAACCACACAACAAAGACAAACGTCTATGACTATCCATCTACATCATCCTTTCTTCCTTCATCCGAGAAAAATTTACCCATGCCTATTAATAGTGCACATTATCCAGCTTTTAATAACTCCAATGAAGAATTTGCTTACATAATACAAATATTAACTAACTCAAATGACGAGACTAGAAAAAATGTTAAAAATTTTCTGTCCAGTCCCACTCCGGGATCCCTGTACGGGGAGTCCGAAGAAGAAATGGACTCTACCTAACAAATAGCCTTTCCACCCCCAGCTTACAAAATGACCGAAAAAAATACTCTGAAGTTGATCCAGTGGAATATTCGCAGTGTCAAGTCAAACAGAAGTAACCTAATAAATATTATTTCCGAAAAGGACCCCGACCTTATATTTTTAAACGAGACTTGGCTTAAACCAACTCAGACATTTCATCTAAACTCTTACAACATTCTTCGCCAGGACAGGGAAGATGGATATGGCGGGATTGCAACTTGTATCAAGAAAAATTTAATTTATTATAAAACAAAAGAATATAACTCTGATGGCACACAATATATCAAAATAAAAATCTCCAACTTTCACTTAATAAATATTTATGCCCAGTCTAATAATAATATCAACAATGAATTGCTTCGCGACCTTATGGAGAACAGTGGTGCAGAGACCGAAAGGATTGTCCTGATGGGCGACCTTAACTGCCACCACTCCCTATGGGACTCGACCCCAACAAATCGAGGCGGAAGAATTCTAAGCGAATTTATCATGGACAACGACCTGGTGGTCCTAAATGATGGCTCTCCAACAAGGCTTACCAACCCGGATCATAATTGTAGTGCTGTTGATATAACTATTGTAAGCAACTCAATAGCTCTGGGCTGTGACTGGACAGTCCTGCAGGATTGTGCCAACAGCGACCATTTTCCCACCCTATTAAATCTAAATAATAACACAAATTTCCAATTTAAACAGGCAGTTACGGGAACATACAGTATAAAAAACTTTAAAAAGGCTGATTGGAATGCTTATAGTGACAAAATATTCTTGAAACTAACACTAGAAGAAACAAACTTAAACTATGACCAGCTATTTTCAATTATTAATAAGATATCAGAAGAAACTATACCAACTAAAACATGTGGACTAATACAAAAAACCAACAACCCTTGGTGGGACGAAGAATGTACAGCATGGATATCTGAAAGAAAACAAGCCATTTCCTTTTTCAAAAACTCACCTAACATAGAAAATTACATAAAAACCAAAAAAGCTATAGCGACAACGAGAAGAAATCTACAAAACAAAAAGAAACAAAAATTTAAAACCTTTTGTGAATCATTAAATAGAGACTCTAGTATTACCTACATATGGAATAAAATCAAAAAATTCTCTAATAACAGCAGAAATAAAACTAATTATATAATCTCTGATAACTTAAAAAAGAAATTCTCCTGAACATGTCATCAATAAACATACAACCAAACTTTCACCTATTAAACAAAAATACGGAAACCCCCTCTTTACCCTATACGAACTGTACAATGCCTTAGAGGATAAAAAATTATCGGCACCAGGCCTAGACGATATTTCATATGCCATGATTAAAAACCTACCAACCAAAGCCAAACAAATTCTGCTGGAAAATTATAATAATATGCTTCAGGACCTCATGCCTATACCTGGCTCTTGGAAGAAATATAATGTGATTAACCTACTAAAACCAAATAAAAATCCGGCGATAGCGAATAGCTATCGCTCCATAGTCTTATCATCATGCGCGTGTAAGACCCTCGAAATAATGATTAAAAATAGATTAGACTGGACCCTAGAACGTAAATCAACTTTTCACAATGAACATTCCGGGTTTCGTAAAGGCCGAGGTATTTATGACAATGCAGCTTTTTATCAACATGTATATTTGACGCTTTTACTTCTTCAGAAACAGTACTAGCAGTTTTCTTGGATATAAAGGCCGCCTATGACAACGTAGACATATATAAACTGTACGACAAACTTAACAACCTAGAAGTGAATATAGAACTAAACAACTTGATACATAAAATCCTTAGAAATAGACTTTTATATACAAGAGGTGGGAATGGATCACTACTGGGACCATGGCTTGCAACAGCGGGAATCCCTCAGGGTTCACCCCTAAGCACAATTTTATTTAACATTTATATCCATGACCTATATGACCTAGATTTAGGGGACACAAAACTAATTGGATATGCTGATGATCTGGTAATATTTACAAAGGGCAAAAATGTGACGTCAATGGCTGGAAAGATAGAAAGAGCACTAAATAAGATAAACAGATTCCTAAATCAGCACAACTTATCAATATCTTGGGAAAAAACTGAAGCAATGTGGTTCACAAAAGGAAAACGTAAAAATGAAGCCCCAATTATCGCATTAAACAACCACCACATTCAATACAAAAAACAGGTCAAATATCTGGGAATCTACTTTCACCAAAATTTAAAATGGGACTTTCACATCCAGTACACAGTCAATAAAGCAAAGAAGGCCATAAATGTATTAAAGGCACTATGCAGGGTATGGTGGGGTGCAGACCCGACTGTTCTGCTGACCGCCTTTCATGCATTAATAGTATCACATCTAGATTTTGGATCCATTCTATTCAAACCAACCAACCAAAATAGCCTTAATAAACTAAACATTGTATTCTATGAGGGCCTTCGAATTTGTATGGGATGCATGAAATCAACACCAAGAGCCGCACTACTAGCAGAGGCCTCTACGGTCGACCTGGAACAGAGACGCATACTACTAGCCACCAAATTTATTTCAAGGAAAATTAACCTTCAAAACCACCCACTCATTAACATTATTCTTAACATCCGAAGAAAATTATTAGCAGGACCTGTATCTCAAAGACAAGAATCTAAAATACCATACCTCGTAGCATCTATTTATCATTTTCTACCATACTTTAAAAAAATTTACAGAAGTCAGAATCTTATATGTTACGAAACAGATTTTAAAGTACTAAATGTCCCGTTAAAAGAATTTGACTGCCAACTTACAAAAAGTGAATCCATGATTAAAGAAAAATTCTTACTAGCTACTGAAAAACTGAAAAACACAGCCTTTACATTTATATACACAGACGCATCAAAAAAGGATAACAGGGTGGGCTTCGGAATAACCATACCCGATTTACAATATAAATTTTCGTCTAAACTACCCGACTGCCTTTCCATATGCAAAGCAGAGATAGTGGCCATTCATGACGCCGCTAAACTAGCAATAGACAAACAACTGAAAAAAGTAATCATTTTCTCGGACTCCAAAAGTGCCATTCAAAAAATAAATAAATACCACTTGAAAGCTTCAAGCGATTATTGGACCATCAGGACAAAGAGATTAATTAGCCAAGCAAACGACAACGGCTACGATATAAGATTGTCATGGATTCCGGGTCATGCCGGCATCATGGGCAACACGGAGGCAGACACCTTGGCCAACATAGGAAAAAATCTAAATATCCCTAAAACAATGCAGTTAGATGCTCAAGAAGTTTTTAACAAAATCAAAAACGAACTGCGTCAAAATTTCAAAACAAAATGGAAAACTTTAGTACAGAATAAACATTATAACTATTCCAAAATACAAACTGATTTTCCTGGTAAAAAATGGTTTACTTCCCTACAATTCAAAGACAGACGACATATTACCACTATAATCAGAATGCGTACGGGTCACGTTCTTACTAACGAATTTTTACATAAAATTAAAGTCAAAGATGATCCTTATTGTGAGTGTGGTAGAGTTGAAGATTTGAATCACATACTTTTTGAATGCCCAATAAATTTTATACCTACTCTTGAATTATATAAAGAATTTACTAAAATGAATTTTCCAACACCGATGTCCATACAGACAGTTTTGGCAAACCATCTAAATAACGACTCTATTAATATGATCATGGCTTTTTTAGCAATAAATAAAATAAAATTGTAATGCTCAGCTTAACATTTTTACAGATCCTTTTATCCCTTCTTTGTGTGTGTTTTTACCTATTGTACATACCTTTGTAGTGTTGTCATAACTAATAATAACCTCACATACATCAGTCATTTTATAAGCTATCAATTTAAAAAATTTGCTCCACAGCACTTTCAGATATATCCAAGAAAGAAAAAGTCGAGGGCTTCAATATGGTCTAGAACCAGATAACATTGGAGTCTTCACCAGATCGAGCTGGCGATTGCCTCAAAGACTGGAAAATGGAGATTAAGCAAACTACATTGAAACAGCACTTAAGGCTAAGTAAACTAAAGTAAACTCATATTTAGAAAAAACATTTATGGTATATTTCTTTAGCTTAAAAAGGTACTACTTTCACAAAATACTTGTCTTATTTTATGCAAATTGGGTAGCTGTTTCGAAAGTTGGAGCAACCCCCATTTGACCAAATTTGATATACAGGGGCCCTGAGACTAGTAGAACTGTCAGGGGCTGGTTACTTCTTTTAGCTGCTTAATTTAATAGCATGTTCTACTCTTACTGTCATACTAAGAACTTTGTGCAAAAGACGGGGGAATATAGTGAGAATAGGGAACGTTTTTGATATTGGGCAAAATCGTAGTTGCTTCTTCTCAGAGAATAAAATTACTATAAATTGTCAGTACATATCGGTAATTAAGTTATTAGTTAATAATAAATAGGTACCCAAAGATAGCAAAACACATTTGTTACTTGCATGATTTTAAACAAGGAGTGCCTGAATTATCAAAACCTTTATTGGTTATATTCTTTCATTTAATACATATAATTTTATTTGTAGACTCTGGAAGACTACGAATATCCTCAAGACCATGCAGAAGACCAAAATTGCACTAATAGTTCAAGAATCATATTAAATGATCGATAATCAAAATAATAATGCCCAACATGACTTACACATAAATTACCAAGCTTCTGTAATTTGTAAAAATGATAAAAACAATCAATAATATTTTGTTGCCTTTATTTTAATTCTTAGGTTTACAATAAAAATAAAGCGTGTTAAGTACATTAGAGTAAATAAGTTTTTATAAACACTAACTTTTGTCCTGGAATATTTTGCAGATAAGCTCTTGAAAATACCCCAGTTCCTATAAAAATATGACCTGTAATACGCAGCTAAAAGACAGTTCAGACATCACTAGTGTTTTCCGTATAGTACAGAAATAATGTTACAATCTGACAGTCACTAAGATAAAGAAATACAAATTTCAGGTTTAAATAAGCAGAATGTAGGTTTTCTATAAACATTAATACGAGTTTAATGAGCATTACTTTAACTTTTAGCATTAGCGGGTTAACTAGGACATTGTAGAGTATATAAATTATAAAGAAGGTTAAAAGCTTCATTAAAGTAAGAGATATTGCTCTATGAAAGATCGTTGGTTTAGGTTGGATTTAGTTAGGAGTTTCGAGCTGTGGACTGGTAAAAGCGGAAGAGACACGAGTACAAAAAGTAAAAGTGAATATCTTTTTAAAGTAACTGGGACGGTATCTCATGGACGATTGAAGTAATTTTATGGCATGAAAGTATTGAGCGTACTTTTAATGCAAATTTTGCTCACAGTTGCTTTTGTTCTTCCATTTTAAAGAGCAATGACAGTAAATACCTTTCCATATTCAAGCTGCACTCATTTTAAAATGAACAATAGACAAGTTATTAATCAGTGTTTAGGCAACACATTGTTATGGGTACTTTTGTGGAGTACCTTCTTTGTCAGGTTGTCTAACAGCAGTCTTAGTTTTGATGCATTTCATGGGGGTTCCTGGGTTAGTTGCCTGTGTCATTAAGGACTATATGTTTCTTGCTGTCTCTGTTAGAAGTTGAAAATATCAGAGTTCTTTTAAAGGGAAACAAATATAAATATAAGACATTTAAACTCACCTTTTTTCTACCTTTGCTTGATGCCTCATATTTAGACAAAGAAAACTATCACTAGGTAATAAACCAAAGCATATTTCAATACGTTGTTTACAGTGGAAAACATCATTTCAACTAAATTTAATATTTTCATAAAACGGTAATAAAATTTTCTAACCTATATCTTTGGTGTATTGTGGGTTAGCTACCTACTGACTGATAGCCTAGTTTACACCGCAAAGATCTTTGGATTCTTTTAAATGAGTTTTAACTTTAGTAATAAAATCAAATTGGGTATCAAACTTTACTATTTATGAGTTTGCATAAGATGAAAGTACGCTTGACTTTGACAAATCTGTCATATTTTAAATTTTTAATGCGGTGTTGTGCGCCAATTTGCGGAAGGTGGTTATGCACGAACGAAGAGGCTTTTTGTTTTCATAAGAGCCTAGAGGAAATAAGAAAAAAACTAATAAAACGCAAACAAAAAGGCGCTTATGAACAGTGGAATGCGGATTTCGGTGTGACATTGATTTAGCCTCAAGAGGAGGGAATTTTTTTAGCTGGTAAAATTCCAGAACACCAGAGTGGCTTTCCAGTGACACAAATAGAGCGCTCCCGAGTAGCTCAGGAGCATTTCGTTCTACTTTATGGCGTTCCAGTGACGGTAAGTGCTATGCACCTTAACCACTCAGTTTTTTTTTCCTTGCCCCTCATGCACCAACCCCTCTTTTGGTTTTTGTGCTTCAAACGTGTTTTTATGGTTAAGGATGTTTTTAAAATTATTTGTTTAAAATGGAATTAGATATGACAAGAAAGGTTAAAAAAAAACAAAATTTTAAAATTTCCTAAAGTTATCTCTTTCCTTGTCTAAGGATGCGTTCCAATGACTTTTTATAGCAGATCAAGAGCTTCAAGTCCTGGAGCGTAAAGCACAAAAATTAACGTCACTGGAAAGCTACCCTGGTCACAAATAATTAACCCTTGGAATGGAATATTATTATTTAGTCAGATGACCGGTCAACAGACGTATTTAAAAAATCTGATTGGCGTTGACTAGTTTGTTATTTCTCTACGAACAAACCTAATATTTTATTTTAAAAACTTAATTTTTAGCCTAAATATTTGTCACTTTGGTTGGTCCTTGCCACATAATTTGTACCATATTTAATTTTAGTGGTATCTAAGTATAATATGATATTTATATTTAATTTATTATTAATTTTTTTGTAAAAAAATACATATTTTTTTCTATTCTGCTAAAAAAATTTCAAAGTTTATATTTATTTGCAAGTTGGCGAATAAATTTTCATAAAATATAATATTTTTAATTATGATTTTAATTAATCTATACAAATACAACCAATCAAATAATAAGGTAATATAATAATAATATACCTTATTATTGGATTTAACTATACCGGGTGACACAGGATATTGTTACCCCTCAACTTTTTGCAGGTTTTAAGAGAGACATCCGAATAACGGAATTCTTAAATAAATCATCTATGGTCGCCATCTTAAAAATTAACAATATGTTGTACGTCATTAGAAAAAGATTTTAGTGAAGAATTTAAAAATAAAACAAAATAGGGGTGTTTTCATTTAAAATGTTTGTAAAATTTTAAATTATTTCTCATTTATTACATTAAAAACTGAAATTACGAAATATAAGTAATTTAATGAAGGAAATGAAATATGTTACTTTTTGTGAAAGTAAAATAGGTCATTCTTTTATTTATACAGCCTACTTAGCAAAAAAATATATTCAAAACAGAATAACTGGCGGTACTTGATTTTCTCTAAAAATCTTCTCTAGCCGCCATTTAAAAAAAAAACATCCTGTATGATATATCATTAAAAAGAGAATTTTATACAGAATAAAAATGTGGAAAAAAAGTAGTGTATTTAAAATAAGAAAAACTATGGTACTTCCGGCTAAACCGGAAGTGATTTTGAGGTCATAATAATGACAAAAAATGTTAATTTATGCTATAATAATACTGTCATTTTTTTATTGGTTTCTTTTAAAAATAGAGTAATACGGGTGCAAAAAGCAGTTTCTTTTCGCATACCAGCAAAAACAAATTTTAAAAACCCGCCATGTACAATTGGCAACCCCACATGGTAAATGTTACGAATGTCAAGAGCCCTTTTAGATGCTTCTGTACTAATGTCTGGAATGATGTGACTACTATTGGAATTTTATTGGTGATATTTTAGTCACGTGATTTCGGACTTCCGCATTTCCGCAATAATTTCACAAACATGAAGACTAGGCATGAGGGTTTAATTGTCACCTTGCAAAAAAAAATTAGAATTATATAAACATTTTTTGGTTGTTAGAAAAATACATTTTAAAAATATTTCTAAAGAAAAATCAAAAGGACCTCCCGGTCAGTTGGGTCAAAACTGATGTTTATTTTTTTACTATACACTGGTTGACTTATACAAGATGCATTCCAGCTGCGGTAAAACATTTAACGGTTTATTCATGATCATGAATTTTATAAAAAGCAGTTCCGGAAATTATTTCGGCACTATTCCCAAAGTGTTGTTGCTTGTTGCATTTTTTTAAATATCTTATATCAAATATCGCCTTACCAATTAAAAAAAAACAGTGTTTTTTGTATTCTTAAGGGGCTAATTTGGTTTCAACTCGATTAAACAAATATTTCTGACAAAAAATGTACGCCACTGGCTCTCGTACATATTTTTAAATTTTAATAAAAGATAAAGCTTTTTGGTATTCTATTTTTTTTGTATTTTGGTTAGTTTTTAAGAAAAAAAAATTATTGAAAAAAAATTTGATCGACTTCAAAAAATTAGTAAAAGTCACTAAAAAGTTAAAAATAATATAAAAAACAGAAGTCGGGTAATAGCATATTGCATAAAAGTATAAAATCTTTTGTTTATTTAGTTTTTAACATTGAGTAATTGAGCACATATGTTATTACCCGCCTTTTTTTATTATTTTTAGCTTCTTAGTTTCTTATTATTACAATTTAATCGGCAAACATTCACTAAAAACACTTCTAGTACTTCTTTTAGCGGTTAGCTGCAGCTTCTATCGATTTATAAGATTTTGACCGCAATGGAGGTTTAATTAAGGAATTAAAAAAAAAAGATTTAACTAACCAGAACTAACCATGACCCCCACCCATACTCTGTCTTTAGTTCCTTATATTGTCTATCAATAGTTCATAAATCGATACACACGGGGCTGCAACAAATCGATACACACGGAGCTGCAGCAATCGGCTTGTCTTCTAGTTCGGTGAAAAGGGTTAATTTTACCCCAAGTTTGTCGATTCTAAACGCGCCCTTAATCTTTCCTACGTATGACAGAGAGAAAAAATATGTCTAGTTTCTTTGTCCCTCGCAAATCTGACTTTATTATTTTATAGGACCACCGCGGTAGTGCACTCTTTCAAATAAAAATATAATTATTTAAATCGGCACACAAACACCAGAGTAATCGCGTAACATACACATAAGAAAAAACATACGCGGCGAATTGAAAACCTCCACGTTTTAAAAGTCGGTAAAAAAAATATACAGGTGAATTGTAAACCTCCTCCTTTTGGTCCGTGAAAAGTGTAAATTTTACCCCAAGGTTGTTGATTCTGAATGCTCCCTTGATCTCTTTTTTTTTTTATTTATTATCTGGACCTATACCTATTTATATGAGCATATGCTCATCTACTCAGCTTTGCCGCAAAAACTGGAGTCCGCCTTGCCGAAAAAATAAGTCTAGTACCTTTCTCCCTCGCGATCCTGACTTTGTTTTTATGGGACCACCGCGGTAGTGCACTCTTTCAAATAAAAAAGAATTTTTAAAATCGGCCCACAAACGCCAAAGTAATCTTGTAACAAACACAAAAAAAACATACGCGGCGAATTGACAACCAACAAAAATGGACAAAATGGTAATTTAGTAAAATTTGTTAGTTTAGATGTTATCATTGTTTAATTAAGTATTTGTAGTTTTTCTTCATAGGCGTAACTAGCCATTAAACCTTAAGGGGGCCTGGGGGCCTAGCAACACCCTGGGGGGGGCGGACGCCTCTAAAACGTTATATTTATGCATATACCATATAGGTAAATTTTTTCTGGAGGGGGGCCTCAGGCCTCTTGTAGTACGCCGATGTTTTTCTTCCATACTTGCAAGTAAAAATTATAAAAATAATTAAAAAATCGTTTACAAGCATGTAGGTATGTAATATTTTTAAAACTTTGAAGGTGTCACGCTTTCTTGAATTTTACTTTTATCTCTTGTGGACGGAAATTTAAAAAAGGAACCCTACTAACTGCCGCAAAAATTCAAATATCTACCAACTTGACATTATGTCTAATAATTTCCTATACGCGTGATAAATGTCTCATGGCCTAATTATTTGAGAAATTAAGAATTATTTTGCTAGGTTGACACATTTTTTATAAAAAAAAAAACATTAAGTAACTATGACTATACTCCTGTACTTCCCATCTACGGTACGAAACTTTAGGGGTTTCTTATGTTTTTTTTTGAGAAAAAGTTTCTATGAAATATGTCCAGACTTGCTTTATTTTTGAGATAAAAACAGTAGCGTAGCTCGGGTAGCAGGAGCCCTGGAGCAAAAAAAAATGGGGCTCCTAAAAATTTTGAATAGCAAAAAAAGGTCCCCAGTACTTTTAAACTGCTTTTCCCTTTTTTCTTTATGTATCTTTATTCATAGTAACCAAGACCTCAAAAGATGTGAAGAGCGAAAAACAGGTCTTCCCCTTTTTCCCTTTATTTTACTCTAATTTGTTTTCACTAATTCTGTATTTACCCCGAGAGCCCTTTCTTAACCTCCAAGGGCCGCCCTGAACTCGGGAGCCCTGGGACACTGCCTCACCTAGCCCCATAGTAGCTACACCACTGGATACAAAAGTTTAAAAAAATCAGTATTTTTAAAATATCTTTGGATTAGTACCTAATTAATGTAAAAAGGCGCTTAGAAAGCTCTACCTAGATTTGGATTATTGGATCCAGTGGCGTCTTATTGGACACCACTGCCAATATTATTGAGAAAAAAAGTACGCCACTGACTTATTATAAGGTTTTTGTATTTTTCCGATTAAGCACTTATAAATGCAATTTTTTATTACTTTGAATTTTCTTCGTATCTCTCTTTGTTTTTAAGAAAAAAAAGCCATTTAAATAGTACTAAAAAGTAACAATTTTAACCTTAGTAAATAACGAAAGTAACAATTTTCGATAAAATACATGACTGCTCATTTATCTTAATAAGGCAAATTTTTTTTATTTCTTATTGTTATTTTTTGACCATATTGTCTATGGGTACTTTTTAAAAGAAATTAAAGTGGCTTTAATTTTTTTTTTTGGAAATGTAGGTAGATATGAATTGTATTTTTGCCTTGTATTTTTAATTGCTTAATCTTAAAAAATATGAGAATTTTGTAAAAAATCAGTGACGTTCTTTTTTTCTCAATAATATTGGCTGTTGTGCCCACTGAGAAGCTACTGTACCCAACAATTCTAATCTAGGGTAAGCTTTACAAGCGTCTGATAACATTAAATAGGTATAACAAATTTCATTTAAAAAGGTTGAGGGGTTTTTAGGATATTTAAAAGAAACTACTTTTTTAAAAGGTCCTGTATCTTAGGAATGAAGCAAGCCCAGACATACATGTTTTAGGAACTTTTTTCATAAAAAGTCAAAAATTTAATCTCATGACTTTTTGTTTGATGTCGCGTTAATAAATAAAAGAGGTCAATTTGTATTCCTATTTCTTCTAAACTTAAGTTTTGGGCTATTCGGCCGTCGTTGTAGATTTTGTATCCTTGACGTACTACTGTAGAGTACGCAAGTAGTCTACTAGGAACCTTCTGAAGATACCAACCACTCGCGCTGGCGAAACGTCAAGGATACCAAATCTAGAACAACGGCCGAATAGCACAAAAACTTAAGTTTAGCAGAAGATGGCCGCGAAATCCTTACACAGTATATTCCTATTTATTTAATTAGAGAGGAATTTGACCATGCCGAGAAATGGTTTCTATTTATTTACGCAAAAAAACAGTACATCAAACATAAAAAAATCAAGAAATTAAATTAGACTAAATGAGGATTTAAAAAATAATTTTTATTTTTAAAAATGCAGTGGCGTACCATTATTTTCAAAAAAACTTATCCCAATACTCTTATGGAGCCTTGAAACTTTAAATTTTGCCAACCCTAACTTATCCCGGGATTGTAACAGCCAACTCTATACCATTGGATTCGTAATAATAAATCTATATTTACGTGTTTAATTAAGGTATATAAATTAAAAAAAAATGTGGTGGTAATCGTGCCATTTTTTTAAATTTTTATTTACACCATATCAGCCCATGACATGGTTTGCCAACCCCTAGAAATTTATTTACTAATAACTCTATATATATATATATATATATATATATATATATATATATATATATATATATATATATATATATATATATACGTATCAAGGTGTCTACGACCTGAAGCGGCTATGACAAGTCTTAACGAAGACGAAACACGTGTCGCCGTCTTGGTCGGGCCCGAGGTATTCCATTTTCTTTTGGAGACTCCGTAATTTTTAAGCAACCAACCATGGTAACCGTATTCTTACAGGTTATTTTTTACTTATTTATTTTTACTGTCATTAATGAGCCATATGCCCAAAGAACTTTACCTTTTATTAATGTATTTATATCAAGGCTCAAGAACCATTCACTTTTATATTATATCGCAGTTTGGGTGAAAAATACTGCTTTCTACATGATTTTTATCATATATTGAGTCACTGCTGTACGCCACCTACCTGGATTGGGCAAAACTACTCATCCGAATTCTGCAAACCCGCAGACTGATGGGCGGCCAGTTTCCTTATGGTTTGTTGGCATAACAGTATGTTGCATACTTAACTTTTGCCATATACAACTAGATGGCGCACTTTTACCTACCACCTTTAACCTCTCGATGCCATGGCTGGTTGTTTTTAAATTTCTTGGTGAGATGGCACCGGTTGTCTATGATTCTTAGTTCTGGGATACAGAAAAAATATTTATAGTAAACCGGGGCATCATTAAGATGTCTACGGCCTGAAGCGGCTATGACAAGTCTTAACGAAGACGAAACACGTGTCGCCGTCTTGGTCAGGGTATTCCATTTTCTTTGGAGACTCCGTTATTTTTAAACAACCAACCATGGTAGCCGAATTCTTACAGGTTATTATATTTTTACCGTCATTAATGAGCCATATGCCCAAAGAACTTTACCTTTTATTATATATATATATATATATATATATATATATATATATATATATATATATATATATATATACATATATTTATATATATATATATATATATATATATATATATGTATATATATATATATATATATATATATATATATATATATATATATATATATATATATATATATATATATATATATATATATATATATATATCCTAGAATATGAAGTCAATATCTTCACCTATTACAAAATGACGGTACTTTAAAAATTACCTAAATACCTGATTTGGATGGTCATATTTCCGAAACTAATAAAGTTAGATGTACTTAATGTGGTATTTTCTTAAAGCTCATTTAAAGATCTTTTTAATGGTAAAATAATATACAGGGTTTTTAAATAAAATAATATGTACTTTTTCTTCTACCCTGTATATTACTACCAGTATCATCAAATTACTTAATTTCATTTAAGTTTCTAAATTTTAATTTTAATTGTAATTTTTACCAGTAATTATTTGTGTATGTCTAGCTAAAACACCCTGTTTATGTAATTTAACACTTATTTCAAGTACATTTACAAATAGTCTGTATTAACAAACTAATTAAATGCCAGTAGTTATTTTTTAATAAACTTCTTTTATTGAGCAAATAAATTTAACCAACTTGTTACACCATACAAAGTAAACTAAGAGTCCTTAAGATTTAGTTATATGCCAAAAGTATTTGTGAAGTACTACTTGACATTACAAATGTATAATGAATACGTCTTGATTTTTTAAAATTGTTAATATAATAATAAATATCGTTTAGATCTTTATTTAATATTTATTTGAATAATTAAGTAGCCATGCAAGCACTTATTTACCAAGTAAATAGTTATTATTGTGTTTATAAATAAATTAACTTAAGATATTAAAAAAATGAATTCCGGATTTTAAAAAAATACTTTGACAAATTATGTATTTATACTATTTTAATCTTTCAAGGTGTCTATTGAAGAGCCAGAGCAGTTTTAAAAAGATTGTTTTTTATTCAAACTCAGTCTCTTCAAGGAATCCGTACACATTGTATGTATCCCAAATAAGACCCCGTATAAACTCAGTATAGAGTAGTATTCTCATATTTGGAAAGTAGCGTTTATGATAATGATAAAAGCTATAAGTCCCGTTACACATGTTACGTATGGACGCCGGACGCCTAAAGGTCGAGCCACACATAACCGCACTGAGCCCGGATTTACGGTGATAGAGGAAAGGGGGACAAATTAACATGGAACAATTCAAAAGCACTTTTCATGCCCCCTTGTTTTATGTATGTATATCTCTTTGTTTAAATAAAACAGATTTTCCTACTTATCGCTGTTCCTTTTTATCCAAACTTTTGGTGTATAGGTAAAATTCTGGCCACACATAACCGCTCCGATGTTCCACAAGACCCGCACCGTAGCCCGACCGTGTTTTGTATGGTCTGAAACATACCCAGCCAATGAAATCATACGTGGATCAGATAGCGCCGATGTTCCCCAAACCAATCTTTAAGCGTAACGGGCGTGACCATTTATTTTCGTTTATTACGCAGAAAAATTATAAATTAGTGGTTAAAGGTTGTTGTAAACAAAGAGTACAAATAAAAAGCGATTTAACAAGTATTAAAAAAAATAATAATTTTATTGTTACATCTTGTGAACAATACGTGAGTAAAACTTATGAATATATTGTTATTTTTTGTTTAAATAAGTTTTTGTTTTGATTTATATTTTGAGAAATCAAATAAACTATAAACATCACAAGTTCGATGAAAACTGACCAATTAAAAATGCGTAGCAACCGACGCCGACGCGGCGTGACGTTTGTTTTCTTGTTGCGGTGCGGGGTATGTGGTCGGGCACCACGGAGCGGTGATATTAAACCTACGGCATTTGGTTACAGTGGTATATTTCAAATCCAAGACACGGGCGTGTGTGTGGCCAAACCTTAAAACTGTGTTACCTTTTTTGTAAAGGTTTATTTTACGATCAGGTGTAATTTAAGGCATGGTATAATTGACTCATATTACTGCAGTTTGATTAAATACAAAACTTTTTGCACCGCATCCCCCTACATTTCACCAGGACAATGCACGGCCACGGGCTCGTTGCGGTTATGTGTGGCCCGACCTTAATGCATTGAAAGTAATGTAACCTATCCACACGCCAGCGCGTACTGGTTTGGCAATTAAAATTAAGGATCAGCAATGTTGCAATTCGGTCAATCAGCTGATGGAAATGGGTATCTAGATCAAAATTGTCGAAAATATTTACCATATTTACAGAAATATAAGATTTTGGGTTTGTGTCTCGGCTAGAAGCAAAATCACTTTTGAAAACAAGGCATTCACTTTCAGACAAAATATTAGACATCATTATCTTAAAACCTAAATAAAACAAAGAGAAGTTACCAGCTAACGTTCCGCGTAATTTTATATAAAGTCACAAAACGTAAGTTCTTGAATATTTGCACTTAAACTACAGGCATAACAAATCCGACTTTGCGGGCTGATTTTTTAACGGAATCCATTATGACAACCACCAAAACACTTAACACAAATTAAAGACTAATTCTTCTTGTATTTGCTATTGCATTTATTCAATAAATTAAAAATTATTTAAAAAACACAATATTAACTGCCACAACAGCCAGACAAGCTTGACTATGAATTGTCATGGACTCTTATAATAGTTTAAAATTATGCCGATGAGAACTTTTTAAAAACGTTGCAAGTTTAATTTTAAAACCCATTAGGTTGCATTACTTTCAATGCAAAACTTCAGGCGTAGGGCTTAGGGCGTTCGTACGTCTCATGTGTAACGAGACTTAGCAGTCTGTAATCCAAAGAATAAGGCTACACCTACGATAACAAGCGGCAAGCGAGGAAAGCAGCAAGTGAGAGGGCATTATACCATTAAAAAGCTTATGCTGACATAAAGACTCGAGGCAGATATTTTTCCCTGTCGAAAAAACGAATACAACCCTATAGCCCGATAAAAACCATTAGATTTTGCAACAAAAGCACAATAGAAACTGCGGTTTCTATTGTGCTTTTCTCGGTGTCTATCGGCTCTATGGGATTGTAAACATTTTTTTTCAACAGGGTTGTTAGCATAGTGCTCTCACACTGTCCGCTCTCCGCTCGACGCTTGCGGTGTCATCTCGTATCGTAGCGTATTATCGTAAGGCTTCGGCTACAATACTAGCGGAAAAACTTTGCAACGATGGGCCCGTGTACCCAGAGATAGTGGTGTAGCGTAGGCAAATACAGGCGTAGGCAAAATAGTATCTGCGAGGTCCCTTTTGTCAATAAAGATGAAATAGAAAAGAAAATAAAGTCGACAACCAAAAAATAGAAAAAGTATTTCATTTCTATTACCCCTATAACTATTTAACTTGCAAAAAATTATAAGTTAAAAATGTGTTATCGTTTGGGCTCTACTACCACCAAGACCATCAGGCGCGTGGTCATAGGCGACCGCCTACACCTAGCTACGCTGCTGCCCATCAGTGGGGTGCCGCTTTGCCGCCTCCTGCTTGTATCGTAGTTGAAGCATAAAGGCAGTTCGCTTTATTAATGACCAGTATTTTAAAAGATAGTTCTGCTACGAATAATTAGCCAATATTATGCTCCGTCAAGTGTCTGCCAAGAGAGCACCATGAAGTGCCACTTTTATGGTTAAAATGTTTTACATTATTTGTTTCTTTACCTCTAGAGGGTCTAAAATATGTGAAATATATAACGTGCAGGGCCGGCCCAAGGACAAGTGGCACCTGGGGCGGCTACGATTTTTACATGATGTAAATAAATATTATACAGGGTGTCCCAGGATAGGTGCTACAATAAGAGGACAAATGGACCAAACATTTTTAAATTTTAAAACAAAATTTTGGGAAAACTGGTCGCACGGTTCAAAACTTTTAACTACAAAATTTTACTCCAATTGATATAATACCAGAGTTATAACTAAAAATATGAAAAATGCCCAGGAACTAACTACTTTTATTTTTAAACATAGAAGAAAATTTTATGAGTAAATGTTGTGGAGAATTAAATTTTATGTCAAAATTTGAAATTAAAGCATGAGAGTAAAAAAATATATAGGTTAATTTTTTACATTACACATTACAACCTAAATAATGGGCAAGAGGGAGCAAAATTTAAAAGACAATTTAATAATTTAAAATATATTTTAATAATCGATGCCTTAAGCCAAATATTTTAAAAACTGGTAATGTATAATGTAAAAAATTGACAAAAATATATTTTTTTAATTTAATTCTTTAACTTTATTTTAATTCTCTACAACATTTACTTATAAAATTTTGTTCTACTTTTAAAAATAAAGATACGTTACCCTTGGTCATTTTTCATATTTTTAGTTATAACTTGCCCTGTATATTACCAATTGGTAAAATTTTGCATTTATTGGTTTTGGCCATGCAGCCAGTTTTCCCAAAAGGGCATTTAAAATTCAAAAATTTTTGATTCATTTGTCCCCTTGTAACACCTATCCTGGGACACACTGTATAATTTAAATACGTGATTGTGGGGTTAATTTTAAGTCAAAGTTTATTTTAAATTCGACATAGAATGACACGGTTGGTTTTATTACTGTTGAAAAACTAAAAAACTTTTTCTGGTCAAAGAGTGTGTTTTATATATACACGGGGGCGCGGGGCTGAATCAAATTTATGAAAGTTGGCGATTTGTTTTTGGAAAAACACATCACTAATAAACACATACTGGGCTATGTTTTTTTCATAGTTAATTTATCTATAAAGGGTGACCCGAGGGGTCGCCCAAAAATAAGTTTCAGTTTTAAAGAAAAATGCCTTTTTTCTTACATTTTTTAATTATGAAATAAATTCCAACTATTTTTATGTACCATGTCATCAGTAACGTAGCGAGGGGGCGTGTTCGAGGGGGCCCCCAAAAGGGTGATTGCTATAGAAAAAATTTATATAATGTGATTAAGTTGTTCTGTAGTGAAGGGCCCCATTTTAGAGGTGAGGACCCTTTTTTTGCTTTTCAATTTTTATCCCATATAAAAAGACAAGCTGCTGTGGGCCCCCAAATTGACTTGCCGCCCCGGGGCACCAGCTCTAGCTACCCCACTGCATGTCTTGTACCTAAAGTTAACAATGATTAAAGAAATTTACCATCGATTTCTTTTAAACTTGTAAAGACATAGATGTTGGAATTGGAACACATGTATTTAAAATTTAGGGTTTTGTTTTTCGCAAAATAGTCAGACACGTTGATATTTGTTTTAATATGCAGTTTTTTTTTAATTCATGTATACAAGGTGACCCAAAAAAAGGTCAAGACCACCAAATTAGCAACAAAATCTTACTACATATATTACTTAAGTCATGTGCTATGCCTAAAGTCACTAGTTATTAATAAATTTACCATTTCTGAAAATATAAATCAAATTATTATTTTTTTTTAAAGTTTGTTTTTTTGGAAAAATTGCATGGGTCGTCATGTCGTCGTGGGACACGTCGATCTAGACACTCTGCTGCGTGTCAAGTCAAGTTCAAGCAAAGGAATTGACTACAACTCCGAGTGTAATATTACACGAACCAGTTGATGCCAATTTTGACTGAAAACCTATTTAATGTAAACACATAAAACGTGGGTTTTTTATATTACAACTAGAAACCCGAATCTCATAAAGCACAAACGGTTATAAAGATATTAAGGTCCAGAAGTCGACAATTTTTCACTGACTGACTGACATATAAATCAAAAACCTTCCCAGCAAACACTATTTGCCGGCAATGTACATTTTTCATATTGGCATTGATAGTAAAGCATTGGCAATTGGTGGCAATATTATGTCAACATCTTATACGTATTAAAAAGTCAACCCTTAATAAACACTTACTACTATACCGATAGATGGCGTAATGGACAATAAACTACTACGGTTCTGCAATATCTTCGCTTTTTATCGTCTAAACCGTACCCATTAGACAAAAATAATTCGAGAGCGGTCTGCGGTAGGTTATCTCACTTAGCTTTGAAAGAAATATCTTCGGCTAGTGTAAAAATCTGCATCTCCAAGTTGGACAGTGTTCCGAGAGATGGTACTTTGCATTGCAAGGAAATTGCATGCAGTAAGGAGTTTTTTTCCAATTTTAATTTTCAAATAAAATATCACATCATTTTAGCCTTTAAAAAAAGTATATGCGACAATTTTCGTCAATAAGACGTCAGCTTGCTGCTTGGGAGTATCTGCATTTGCCCACTTTCGTGTCTTTTTGTTATCTTTTTGCCAATAACTTATTAATGATGGATGCCATCATCTTAAACGCATTTTTTTGCCAATAACTTATTAATGACGGATGCCATCACTAATCTGCAACACGTGGCCTAATAATGGCCAATTGCCCACTTTCGCGTCTTTTTGATACCTTTTTGCCAATGCCTTGCCATTAAAGAGTGTTGGCAATGCCAGTAAATTAAATGTACAACGCCGGCAAAAAATGTTATATGGGTTACTTTTAGATGACCTTAAAGGATGAAATTTGGAATCCAGCTCGGTAATTCTGTGTAAGCGTAGCAAAAATCAAAAAAAAGTTTAAAAATAGGGGGTTCCCGAAAGAAAAATTTTTTTTTCTAAATTATATTGTTTGAACCGTTACAAGTAGATATTTGTAACTATCCCAATATAATAAATGAGCAAGCAGTTTTGGTACATTGGCCAGTAATAGAATAACAAAACAAGCGCTACTAGTCACGCATGCCCAGTAAACACAAAAGCTCGGTATTGCATCGGGCCAATGCTGGAAACGTCGGGAGAACGCTGGCATCGGTCACCGGTCATTTTATATTTGATGGACCAGCATCATGCTACCGATATTTATGAAAGGCGGTTTTAATATTTACGGGCCGGGATCGGACCGGCGTTTGTATATACACATAATCTCTTTACGGGTTCTGCCCGTCATGCCGATTTAGTTCCGATGAAGATGCCCCATTGATTTACCATATATGAACTAAACTATATAATATTTTATATTTCGCGCCAAGAAAACAGCGCTGTTTTGTCAAAGTGGTTGTTGTTTTCGCTTGGCGTCTAAGTTTGAGGTTAGTTGTGAGCACGTTGAGACTCGAATACAATTTTGTTTTTTTGGTTTTTACCGATGTAGTGTTAACTAATAGTGTAAAAACAATCTGTAATGGAGAAATTTATAACTAAACAGTAAGTATGTCGTCACAAGAGATTTTCTTTTAAAATTACCGGCACTTTTTTACTTATCGGGCCCAGGTTCTCAACAACAAAACGTTGCATACAAAAAATTCTTTCATATTCGTAATCTGGGACCCAAAAACCTCCGTATACAAAATTTGATTAATTTCGGCGACAGGCCCAATAGGTAAAAATTACCAAATTATTTCTTTTTGCTTAATTAGGTACAAATTAACTTGTAATTGTTTCCACGTTATGAACTAATTGTTTATAAAAAGCAAATTCATAAAAAAATCATTAATTCATACTTTTTTTCAGCTGATAAAATATGCTCTTATTCGAAAAAAGATGCTGAAGAAACTACAAGAAAAATGTTGGCTTTTCTCCTCTCTCATCAGTAGGCTTTCATGATTATCTGTTCTGGACCCCATAATTAAGGAGGGGTGGTAAAAATGGGAACTTAATAAAGCCTAAAATGTAGGTAAGAAGAATTAGGTTGTTATTTGTTTTTTAATTTTTATTATGTCTCTGTTGGATAGTCCTAAAAAGCTTAAGCTTAGACTATGAATTAAAAAATTAAACTTTTTTTTGTTTAATAAATTATTACCTAAATGTTTTTTGGCAGCAGTTTATTTTAAATATTTTTAGTGAATGTTAGGTCTTTACATTAGGGCTCTTCATTGTTTGCATTAAAACATAAAAGTTTTTTTGTACAAAAGTGTAACTTGGTATTATATTGCTTTTTAGCATCTATAGGAAAGGACCCCGGTTTGAAGCAGTGCTACTGATATGGAAATGCAACAGATACGATGTGTGGGAGATTAAAAAGAAGCCAAACGAAGGGTATGTCATTAATATTGTGCTTTATTAGTCGATAATGTGATATACCCTTTCAGCCAAATTAGAAGGTTTATAGGCAATGCGTCTGAAACACTAACAGGTAGAGATTCAACAAAGAATGTTGGCATATAAATGGGATGACTTATTGGTCCTGCTTTATTGTTACCTTACATGCCTATGCCTATAAACATTTTTTTATTTGTCTGAATGTGTATAATATTCATGTTTATAGCAAAAATCTATAATAATTGACCTTGCACTTATTGCACTATTTATTTTAATTTATATGAAAAAACTTTGTTTAAGAAATTGTCTGCAAATGCATAATTTGCAGAAGAGAATATAATTTTATGTTTTAAGGATTTATTAAACTTAAATTGTATGTGTATTTTAGGTAATGGGGAATAGAACAACAAATAATTAAAGATCTGGACCAGGTGCTCATTACTAAATAAGAGATATTTATTTTTTATTTTTGTATTATTAGCTTATTAAATAGTAAAGTATTACTAAAAAAGAAGCCACAGAACTGTACATTTTTTTCTAATACTTTAGCTCACAACATGGTAATGTTCTTTTCTTTTATTTAAATAAAATGGGTAAAAGTTTTGTTTTTTTACTAAACATGTTACAAGAAATAAAATCCCTACAAGTTTAGTGTAATATATTTTTTTAACTCAAATAAAAAAAGTCTCATTTGGAAGTATTCATTTGCTTTACCGCTGAGTTACAAAAGTGTCAAATTTCAAAATAAAGTCATACAATGGGTTTAATTTAACAATTTTGACACTCCTGATAACCAGTGGTAAAGCCGTAAATATCCGCCCAGGCGGATGCACTGAATATTCACATATCCGATAAGTCGGGTCTTCATCGGCACGACACAAATTTGCCGTATCGGGAAACTGCAGTCGGGTTACAAACGGCCGGGCGGCCACAATTCGTTTTTTCGTACCGGCGCGACAGCATTGGCCCGATGAAATAGAGACGGCAAACATCAAAGTGCCAGCATCGGTCCGAGGGCAGTTGGTTTATTGGGTGTTTACATGTTATATTGTCTCTTTTCCTCACATTGCCTATGTGTTATGTTATTTAGCTCAACAGGTATGTATTATTATTATATTGGCTATAACACAAAAATAAAAAAAAATTAAATTAAGTCAACAAGTAAATGGTGACCCCATACAAAAACTTTTAATACGGTCAACGGTGTGTGTCGGCGGCGGCGCGCGACGACAGATCGTTATATCGTCCGAACTTGGCTAATTTAAGCATAAGCAGGAAGCGTGTTGAGAAGGTAGCAGATAATGAATAGCCAATGAACACTTTTATTTCCAAAATTTAAGAAAATGTAGACAATAGCCATAAAAAGAAAATACCACATTAAGTAAATTTAAACTTTTTAGTTTAGAAAATATGGCCATCAAGTATTTAGGTAAATTTTAAAGTACCACCATTTTGTATTGGGCGAAAGTATTGCCTTTATATTCTAGGGTTATAAAGTACCTAGGTACTCATCAGCGTTAAAATGATGAGCCAAAATATTAAATAAAAGACGTTATTTTTATGACTATATTTATTTTCCTTTAAATTAAAAGCAAGAACGCTGAAGGTCGGCAGTATAAGCGTACAAACTAATAAACATATTTTTACCTGTATCAAGTACAATATAAAAATATGAAAATCAAAATAGGTACTATGACCCCCTTTCTATTTAATTATGGAGGGTAGAGGGAAGAAGTACCATCTTTTATGGCGGACAAGTTGAAAACGTGTCCATCGGAAACAAGCAAATTAAGGTGGCGCCACAATTAGTTTAGATGAGTATTTTCAGCGTAAGAACTTTAGGGAGATTTTTTAGATAAATTATTGTTATATTTTAATCTGTATGTTTTTAAGTTCGCCTTTGAACGTAAGTTTAATTTATATTTTAACAAGTGTTTTGCTATAATATGTT